>CM029928.1:15875053-15975053 GCA_017639245.1 Myiopsitta monachus
ACAGAAGTGAAAGTGAGAAAAGGAAGATGCACGTGGCCTTATGAGGAAAATTTTCCAGACAGTGAGAGCCACAGGACCATGGAGCAGTCCTCTAAATGAATTGGTGGAAGCTCCATCTCTGGGGACATTTAAATCTGGACTGTACAGAGCATCAGAAAATATAAAAATATACTGTAGGGAACAATCCTGCACTGTCAGGGGATGGACTAGATGACTTAATGCATCTTTTCCATTTCTAATTTCGATGATTCTATGGCTCATTAATTGCATATCATACAGATGCAGTAAAACTTGATGGGAATTAAAAAAGAGCCTACACTTGTGGGAAGGCTGACAGGCTGAGTATAGGCGTATTCCTTAAAACATAGGAGACAAGTACATCTCTCCTTAGGGTTGTTATTATTCTTGAAGTTATTCTATCCGCATTCTCTTTAGGATATTCATGCTGCATGTGACTAGTTCAGGATAGGTGACAGTTTCCCATGAGACATCTTGTGGACTGATGCTTTACACTGCTTCTTCAGTAACATAAAAATGCACAGTTTCCTACACTGGGATCTCAGTATAAGCAGTAATCTCCCTTTGCAGAATTAATATTATATAAGGATCAATCTTTTTCTGGTGAAACACAAAGCAGAACTTTGTCTGATTTCATTTGTCTGGGAGCTAAACATCATATTGCTGGCAGTCCCTGAATCCACAGCATGCTAGAAAGCTCAGTAGCAGTTTACCAGTGTGAGGACAGCATTTTGAGGAAGTCTGGGATTATTTGTTGACGGTCTTTAAACACATACTGGTTCTTGATCCTACACGTTTGACTGTCCAAATTAAGTCATTATGCAGTTCAAGCCAATCTTTCTCCCCTCCAGTCATGTCTCGCACTTTGAGCGAGACTCATGTAACGAGCTGCTGCTTCTCCAGCCTTTCCCACAGGCTGATCTATATCCTGTATTTTCATGCAGGGCATCACAGTGGCCTCCTTCCTCAGACCAGTCCCACTGAGCAGCAGAGCACTGCAATTTTCCACCCACTGATGACTGGCATGATCTTGGAGCAGAGAAGAAACCACAGCCTTGCACCTCAGATGGGGGCAGATTGCACCTCTTGGCATGTAGTAGACTATGACATAGACCTAAAAGTGGGGAAAATAATTCTTGAAAAGTCTCTGCCCCCATAGGGACTTTGGGAACACAAAACTGTGGCCAAGTTCTTGCCTTAGCTGAAGCCACTGGTACTCTGTCTTCATCAGTGAACTCACACTAGGCAGCTCATGTGTTGGGCTTTTTTTACCTACTTGTCTAGAACAGTAGAATAATATTTAAAGAGCAGCACAGTTGGGTGCAGCTGGCCAGTAACTCAGCTTTATGGTATCTTAGCAGAAAATTGAGTGAGGCAGGGAATCAGGTTGTACTAGCACATATACATAATATATTTCATTCCACTAGCTGCTTGCTGAACGCAGACCACATCTTTTTCTTCCTGTCTAAACATACTGCTATGGAAAGTTAAGTCCTGTCCTCTTAATTTCTAACCTCAGTCTGTCAACTGGCTCTGTCCTGAGCTGTCTTCCTGACTCTATAAACTGCAAAACATTGAGTAAATCAATTTTTGTTTCTATATGAACTTCTTGTTACAGATGCTCGTTTGATTTTAAGACCTGCGCAAACTTCTTGAATAAGTTAACACAGAGGCCACTTTTTCTCTGAACAGCTCTATAATAAGCATCTCACCCTGTGCCTCATTGAAAAGCTGTGCCTGTCAGTAGCACAACATGAGACTGCTATTTTCCCCTAAACTCCCATGATGTTTTTGACACCAATCAATTCACAGTTAGTAATAACTGTTTGCATAGGGTGTGCTAATAGAAATTAGCCAAAAAGAAAAGTAACTGAAAACTAAGGGGAAAAGCATCTGGCACATCCCTGTGATGTTCATAACGTAGGTAGCAATTCCATTTCTGAGTGAATCATAGGGGACGGAGAAAGTCATGCCAATGTTAGTGACTGTAAGAGGTAGCTTGTAGGGTGAGATCAATCCTAAACCACTGAGGTTAGTATGGCCACATAAGTGCACTGATACTTTAAAAAAAGATACTGAAAAAAAGAAATAAAGCTTAGCCTAGTCATCCTCCAGCTTGGGGCTCGATTACAGAACAGTGATTTAGTTTCATTTAAAAAGTAATAAGGGGCTGGAACAAACCAAGGTGGTCATTACAGAGGAAGGCAGGGCAGCAGGGTCCTACTTGAGTTACAAGCAACTTTGACTGTACAGAAACTGAAGGAGAAGGGGGAGGTTAGACCGGTTGGGCAGTAGAAAGAAGTAGAAAGGAGAGCTCTGTCACTACCTTCCCAGTCCAGGCTGGTGAGGTGTCAGGACTGCTTACAGCACAAGCATGGACCTCAGCTCTGGAGACCTGTTCAGACTGTATCTGGGTTGCTGAAGAGGGCCACAGCTGAATTTGTGTCTCCTGAGTAGTACCTAGTGTGTTAATGGACACACTTCTAAATCACTGGACCTTGATGCCTGCGTGGCTTGTTAATGAATCATGCCACAACAGCACCACCAGAGTTGAAGAAGATGCTTCATCATCAGGGCTCTTTGGAAGAATCTCTACTCTTCTGCTAATATTTCCCTTCAGGACAGAGTTCATGCAAATTTTTTTTCCTTGCAAAAGGGAATTCTTTATTTCACCCTTGTTGTTCTGCTCTGCTCTCTGCAATTGAGTAGCAAAGCATGATTACTGTAAACCTACTTTGGGTAGTCCCTTCCAAAGCTCCCCGAACCTCACTGGCTTCTCTAGATCCCAGCTGCAAAACCATGAAGAATGACCACTTCTGTTGCTATTCTGCCAAAAGAAAAAGGGAGAAGAGCATGAACTATACTCACAGCCTATGAGACCAACGCTAGCATCTGAGAAAGAAGAATCTTAAAAAAGTGATAACATTAATGCAGATGTAGAACTGTCATATTTAATTTACCACGAGCAGACAATTCCAGGCAATCACTCCCATGGCTATCATAACTCAGACACATTGCATATATGTGTGTGTGTGTGCGCTGCATTTATATGTGTGTGTGTATTGCATATAGATATGCAGAAAACTCATTATCATGTGCAGTAATGGTAAATATTTCATGGACCTCATTCTTTAAGTCTCAGTCCTTAGTGAAGCCACTGAGGGAAGTTTTACCCTGAAAGGAAAATTACATGGGTGGCAGGGTTCGGTTCCATGCCAACTGGTTGGCTTTGTCTCTGTGCTATTCCATGGTGGTGACAGTAAGAGCAAGGGGACAGCTCTCCTCTCCCCTGGGGGGGAGGACCCCTGTGCCACAAGGAGCAAGAAGAGCAGTGCTTGGGTAAGCAATGCATTTTTTAACTCCTTTTAGAGAGAGGGAGGCAGTGAGGATGGATGGAGGGAAGTTGGAGCGGTGGCTCTGCTGCTTCTCCACAGCCTGAAGTTGCTCCCTGGGGAAAATGGGAGTCTGGTATGAGCTGCTTATTGATTCTTATATCTGCAGTGTCCCTGGGAGAAGGCCTAGCTGGAGACTGGTCATCTATTTTTGCTGTGTAAAACCAGATTACCTCCTTGCAGCTTGTTAACAAATTATTCCACAGAATCAGATGAGAAAACTTGATGCCACCTCTTTGTTGCCTTAGGCTGTCAATCTGAAATGATGCTCATTTGACGTGAAGTGTCTGTTTGCTGTGAAGCCTGACCCGGTGCTGATTCTTCAAATCTGTGCTGATTCAGCTCTCTTTGCTCACCTATGGTCTTACTGCAGCAGAAGTCTCCTAAGAATTGATAGACTACTGCATGTGAACAAGGGGAGAAGAATCTGGTTTTTGCTGAATGCCAGCACGTTTCAGACTCCTCAGGCCTACAGACGGCACTGCTCATGCCAAGTTTATCTTGCCCAGAAAGAGTCTTCTGCTTTTCTGACTCCTTTCTTGTCAAATAGGAACCAATCAATTCACAGAGGGTGTTGAACCGAAACCAAAAAGCTGGTTTAAAATGTATCTTGTTGGAAATTGGCAAGCCTATCTACCTGCTCCACATCAGTGCTTTTCTGCTCAAGTACTGTCTTTACTTGGCAGCAACACAAGATGGAATAAAAACAAGCAGTTCTTCCCAAACTCCTGCCTGCTTAAATTTACATACAAGATTAAATGCTTTTTTATCTAGTTATTATACCCCCTGGGTTCCTGCAGTACAGGTTGTTTTATGCATAAATCATTTATAGCTGACACGTTGCCTATAATTTTCTCCCAAAACTAGTAATTTCTTAGTGCAGTAAATTCGCTATAATTTATAGCAGAAAACACCTTGGAGTTACCTATCTAACATTCCTCACTTGTGGTCCTGAGCTGTCAGGTGTTGCTATGCTGCTGCCTGCTACCAAGCAGCCACTGTGATTCCTCCCCCCCCCCAGCAGCGCCTGTGTGAGCTACAAAATTAGGCAGGGAGACAGAAAGACCCCGACAACTTGTTTGCAAAGTGCTGTGGAAGCAGCCAGACAGAGAGATGCTTACTTTGGCTTTTATTTTGGCGTTTTATTCTATCATGGGCCCGAGGAGACTCCGTCGTCAAACAGCAGTTAACCTTTTCAATTTGCTGCAGTTTAACTCATTAATAAAATAAACCAAAGAAAGTTTCCTGTGTGACATGGAAGAAGTTTTTCTGAGGAGATTAATAACTTTCTCGGTCACGCAGGGTCAAGCGCTGTTTGCTTCCAGTCGTATTTTAGAATTCTCTGGGACATTTTTGGTGGTAGCTTGTCAAAAAAGCTGCACCTTACCCCGATTTATCTGAGAGCTGTTGCTGTTCATGCCAAGCCTGGAGCTGCTCAGCGGTGCTTTGCTTGTATCGTTTGTCCAGTGAAATGATAAGCTGAAAGTTCTTGCCTTGTAATACCGGGTAAAACGTGTGTGTACTGCACAACCTTTGTCCTCAGCAGCACATGAAGCTGAGGGAGTGCATGTGCAGCTGTTGCAGCACTTTGAAGGTTGCTCGTACAAAGATAGTTGCTCCCCTTGACAAAGGGAAGGACTAATCATGCTCCTTTATATGCTTTGCAAGTGCAAAAAGGAGTTATGTGGGCTAGGATGTGAATTTACAGCTCATCCACTGCTCAAAGATATATGTCCTTCCATGGGTCTGTAGCCATCCTTGGTGAAAACTTGGTCTGCTACCTTCAGGTGTGGTGCAGCTGAGCCATGGTGTGTGCAAGTCTGTGCACGAGGTCAGGTCCCACAGAGCAGCTACTGCAGGGTAAAACCCTTCCCTAACTTCCCTCTTGGTGACATTTTCATGTGTCTTACCCAACAGGAGCTGCAGATGATGAAGGGAACCATCAAAAACATCTCCTCTCTCTGCACACCCATGGGGGCACTGGGTCAGCCCCTCATTTTGCCTCAAACACCCTCAGACCAGCACAGGGTGGTGGGGCCAGTGGACGTCCCATGGGGCTGGCCAGTCACAGTGGGACTTGTTTAGTCTAGCAAGGGGGTAGCTGGGAAGAGATAGGATCACTCTCTATAAATACATTGGGAGTAAACAACAGGAGGGAGAAGGAATTTAAAAAAACCCAATTATTATTTTCAGCTTTAGGAACATGTTGGCACACAAACAAATGGTTATACATTGGCCACAAATAAGTTTAGGCTGGAAATTAGAAGAAAGTTCTATCAGCAAAGCAGGGAGGTCCTGGAACAGCTTTCCAATGAGAGCAGCAGCAGACAAAACCAAAGTGCTTTCGAGATGGTGGTTGATAACTATATGAAAGGTTTTATATCTTATGCTTGTGCTAAGAAGACGCTGGTTGTAAAGCATGGGAGGTCCTTTCACATCCTGCTTGTTCTGCTATGTATCTCAATGCCTCCTTAAGCTCCCCAGGGAGGGACTCTCCTAAACCATTTCTTCTCTAAGAGACCAGAGACATCAGATTCTTCAATTCAGGGACAAGGCATTGGTCAGGGAAGGCACATCCTCTTTCTCACGCAGCCTGAGCAAATAAAATGAGACTGGAGGCTCAGAGAAGCTAGCAAGATCTAGGTTTTAAGAAATTATTCTTCAGAGAAACTTATGGGTTTCTGTCAATCTCCACTCATTATTGCCAATGTCAACAGCCTAAGTTTTCATCACCTATTTATTTCTAAATCATAAACTATTTACTTTTGCAATCACAGGTTGAGGTTTGAAATACCTACAGCTTCTTGCTCGAAAAAAACCCAGCATCTCTAAGCCATTTGTGAGCTTTTTTATTTCATTATCAGGAATTTTCTTCACATGCAGAAATAATATTAGGAAAATAGACTTCTTTTTAAAGATCATTGGTGTGTTTTGATCTATTTTTCAGCTACATTTAAGAAGAATGTATTGACACAGAAAATAAGGGTGAAAAGGCATGAGAAAAGGCAGTGAAAATCCAAATAAAAGGTCACAAACTATTAGTAGCAAAATTCCCCAGGTCACAAATCACAGAATTTTAATCAATACAACTTCTAGTTTGCAATTAGGACTGTTCAAAGAAATTGAACAGTGTTTAACTGAATATTTAATACTGGCAAAAATTGCTGCTGCAGTGAAATTAGTTTAGCAGGACAGGCAAGTCTCACATCTGCCTTTACAGAGCTGCACAGACTTGAAAAGCAGAAATGAAATATCAGGTAAGGTTTATACTTGCAAATGCACCCAGTGGACATAGCAAAATGCCTTAGTGTAGGTGAATATATAAACACAAGACAGAAACATAAAAGGTCTTTTCTCATGATGGGTTGTTTCCCTATGGGAAGTTGTAAGCAAAATCTCCTGTTGGCTGGCCATACTTGTCAGTACTTGGTAAAATCTTTCAAACCTCAGCAGGACTCTAACATTGCCTGCCCTACTCCCAAAATGCAGAGGCAGGAGGGAGCCCACCGCCTTCACTGCCATCACCAGTGACAAATCACTGGAGACCTTGTTGTCTCAGCCTCCCATGCAGCTCTGGTGTTTGGGTTGGCAGCTCTCAGCGTTCCTAGTGGGATTTGGCTGTTTACCACCATGTCCACTGCATGCAAACCCTTCAGAATGTCAAACCTCACAGATTAAAGCAAAATAAAATACGGTGATCACAGGATATGTGACTCCCAAGGCAGCCGTGACAAAAATGCATCCCCGATCACATACACTTTTGCCACTTCAAAGCAAATGCTGTTAAATGAAAGGCTAACTCTTCATCAGGCCCTTTCAGATCAGGCATTTTCCTCAGGTCTGTTCCTGGAACACGTTTAAAGAAAACTTTCTCCCATCACCCATTTGGAAAATGTTTTACATTCCAGTGTTAAAATTCAGATCACCGCATACTCTCCAGCCCTCTCTAGGGCCCTGCAATAAATGTCACAAGGAAAAGGATAAGGAGGGAGAGGCTTTGACTGGGGCTGTTTCAGGCACCAGTTTAATTTTTAGCTGTTTACTGGAGCTTATATAAATTAAACTCTGAACATCCTTCTCCTCCTCTGCTCCTTTCAACAGATTTCATGCCAAAACTGTCTCAGGTATGCAGACGTAAATCTGGAGAAATTCCCCTGGGTTGACTGGACCGCTGCAGATTTACACTTCTAAATAAGACCAGTGTGCTGCCGATGTGGTTACAAGGTTGGCATGAGCCTAGGCTTTATTTTTGCCTGCCAGTATTGCAAAACTGTGGTCTCAACACAGTTTGTACTGGACAATTTCCATCCTCCAAGGGCCCGACAAGTAAAGCACATTTGTGAAGAGTGACAGAGATTTCCAGAAAATAAGGGATGTAGCTTCAAGCTGCTGATCTGCTTTGGCACTGCCACAGGAGCTGATTCCAGTACAGCTGACTCCCAAACCACTTATTTGGAAAGCACTCATCTAATGGGAGAAATTTCAGATGTGCAGCATTACTTTGGAGACACTATTCAAGCCCATGTAAATTCCCATCTTGCATATAATTTATAGAACTTGATTTCAGGTTCCTATTGCTAAAAATCATCAACTTCAGAAGATTATGTGTATGTTTTGATGGTGCGTATATCACTGGAGACATCCAGGATACCTGTAAAACCTGATAGTGTAGCACTGGGTACTATTCTGAAGTACGGATGCATGGAGCTCTCTTTCCACTCCCCATGCTCTCACTGAACCTGCCATCCAAATCTCAACAGAGAGACAGACACAGTGGTTTTGATGGTGACATAGTGAGAGTGACGGTGGGTCTTTTAACAGGCACAAACATGTAGTTATGGGCTTTTGAGCTCCCCCATCATCCAGGCAAGTCTAAGGACATATCTATGGTTTTTGGCTTCACAGATCATTCCCTCAGCAATCTGTGATTTCTGAATTGTGTCCCATTGCCTTGCTTCTCCATGCCCCCAGAACAACCACAGTTACATTGGACAAGTTTTCACTGCAGCAAATATGCTTTTTCCCTACCCTTATCCCTCTTCTCTGTCTTCATCCCCATGTAGGATAGAAAGAGGGAGAAGCTGTTGCAGGTACAGACCCAGACCTTGCAAACACTTTAATTCATCAAAGAAATGTCAGCCATTTGATAGCAGCATCTTCCCTCTGTAAGCTTCGTTACTAAAGGACTGAAGTTAATGTTCAGAGCTGTGGGCTAACTCTTATACAGGTCCAGACACACAGTCCTAAAGCAGAGCATCCAAAGGCCTCCGACAAACTTGCTGTGGAGAACCACAATGGAGATCCTGAAAATCTGTGCTCTTCTCTTTGTAGAGAAGATGTAGAGACATGTAGAGACATGTCTTGCCAACAGCTCACGTGTGAGCTGGGAGAGGGTGTGTGTTCACCACCACTCCTGGCAGACACTCAGGAGAGAGCACTGTCTTGTGGCACATACTGTCGCATACTCTGAAGGAGTCTTACACTGGATGGAAAGCAGGATGAAGTAAACATCAGGCAAAGCTGCACACACATAGTTTTTTGCAAGCTGTAGCATGACCAGGAGTTGGGAATAGTTGCTGAATGATACCCTCAAATGGGGCTTTTCTACCTACACCATCACACCATTGTCCTTTACATTTTTGTCCATACATTTGGTCTACATCTGTGCTGGTCCACTGTGATCTGTCTACACCAGAAAGCCAGCACACAGTAGCAAAACAGTCAGGGGTAGCTTCATCCTTGGCTCTACCTAAGAAGAATATGTTTCATGACATTCTCAATTTTAGGAGGTTTTAGACTGGGTCAATCCTATAAGTCACAGCATCCCACTTTCCGATGATAAAAAGCACCATCCTTCAGTGTCACAGAGGAGAATCTCACTCTAATGGAAATTCTGGCGTTTTGCGTTTGGGCTTTTTTTGTTCCCAGTGCTTCTTGCTGAAAAAATTTCAGTCATGACAGAAGCTTTCTGAAGTAGCGCTTGTGTGTTTGAGCACTAGCAGAAACCAGTTGGGAGAGTCTCGTGGTATCTATCGGAATTTCTACTGTGGTAAATAGGGGAAATATTAATCATTTCTTTTTTAAACACCAACAATATGTCCTGTGCTCTGCTGTACAGAATCCAAAGTACAGACGGTGCTTGTACTGAAGAACTTACATGTCCAAACAAGATAGTCATGGGCCAGACAGAGTGCAGAGAGTAACCCAGAAGTACAAAATCTTTTACACTGGTATACATTAAATGATTATGTGTGAATTGTCAGGCTTTATAGCTAACGGACTTCAAAAGAACATGCTGCTATGGCAAACACTATTGCTTTATTTTCAGTCAACATCATATCAACAGATGCACGTAACTATTTGTCTATTTCATACCTTGTTGTAATTTTGTTCAAAAACTTTTAAAATGCTACAGCCTCCCCAGAAAGGCAAAGGTGAACATTTGATGAGATCATTAGTGTTACCTTGCCGCTCTATATTACCCTCATTACATTGTCATATGCTTCTGCTTTTTATTTAGAGGTCTTATGGTATATGTGGAGGATTCCTGTTGATTGTAGACTAAGTTCTAGAAAGAAAGAAGGAAAGAGACAATCTTCTAGGTTTTGGATATGGTAACCAGTTCAAGGCATTTATATGCAGCTGGACCTTTTGCCCATTCACTTGTCTTTCTGCACACCTGAATGCCAAATACTGAGTGGAACACACCTTTACATGCTACCAAGTTTGTATGCTCTTAGGATGAAAATGATAGCTCATGAATAAGGTAATGTGTCAAACTGGCTCGGCAAAATCAGGCAATTTGGCACTTTTTAAAGGTATTAAAACTCTTTCTCTGTGGTTAGATCAGGGACCTAACACACATCTGTTCCCCTGACTAAATCTAACAGCCCACATCAATCACCAAGCTCTCAACCAGTTTCCTGTGTGCAATACCAGTCAGAAGGCAGAATGACCACACACAGCAGGCTGCCTCAGTGTGAACCCCAGGAATTCATATTTCCTGTAAGAAATAGTTTTCTGCTTTGGGAAATCCTGTTGTCTTAGTTCTTTCCCAAGAAACCTGTCAAGAGCAGAGTACCAAGTCCAAGGACAGGAAGGGAGCTCAAAGACCAAGAAATACATGTTGAAAAAAGGCATATAGGAGTGGGTTAGAGAGCATGTCATGAAACAGCAGTTAGTATCTTACCTCATGTTATAAAAAATCTCTGGCGCTGACCTCCAGACCTGGCTTGAGTTGAAAAATTCTCTCTGAAGTCCATACTACTTTGTTGCTGACTGCATTGTATTGGCTGAAAATCATGAAGTGATGGCTCCTCAAAAGGGAAATTACTTATTTGCAAGGGATCAAGAAGCAGGAGAATATGCAGGTGTGTATTTGCTGTTGAGAGGCATCTTCTTTAACATGGCTGGAGAATACACAGGATACTGATAAAATTGATGCTGGCATTGCCCAAAAGGTTGGAAAAGGAAAGGAGCAATGGTAAATAGAATGCTGGGGGCGGGATGGGGAGTGAGGAAAGCAGTGAGACATACTTTTGATTAATTTTACATTCAGTGTGTCCTGTTTTTGTTCAGTGTAAGACCATTTTGAGAAGAATGCTCAGGGTATTAAAAGTACTGTGGAGCAGGACAAGCATTTTCTTCAAAGACCTAATTGTTATCTAAGACCCACTGAAAAACCGGTAACTCCAAACCCTTTTTACAACTGGATAAGTTTAGACACAGTGAATTAGATTTTGAAATGTATTTTGGCTTGTGAAGAGTTTAGGTGCAAAGAGGATTTTCAAGGAGGCCTAGACAGATTAAATGTCTATTTCTAATTAATCTGAAGGAAGTCAGCATTGCAACCACTTGCTAACATGCTGGTGAAGTCCCAGGCTTGTAGAATTGTTCACAAAGGTATAAAAACATTTAAGAGTCTTTTGGAACAACTGTTGGTAAGTTAGGGTCAAGAGAGATCAAGTGAACTGTGGCAAGCACCAAGAATTCAACCATGCACAGCTGAAGAGCCAGCCGGGAGGAAGCCCTGGTGTGGATGCAGAGCTCGAGGACAGGATGTGATTGTAATTACAGAAGGATCTCAAGGCCTCTTCGTGAAACCAGGACAATTGGGGCGATGTCAGGTGATTTAAAAGAAAGGCCATGGATAGGACATGACTTCTGCCTCTTGTCATTCTTACTGCAATGAAAATATGAGAGAAAATACTGCTGAATCCTAAGGCTCCCTCAACACCATTGGAGTTCATTCATATTTCCAGGAGAAGGGGCAGGGGGTGAGGGAAAAAAAGAAAGTGATTATCATTATATTACCAATTATTGAGTCTGTAGCCAGGAAAAAGTCCATTACTGATCCCACTTTCTCTTATAAAGGCATACTTTTATTTTCCATCCTGTGACAGCTCTCTACACATCTGTCTATGAGCACAGGCAATAGGTATGTCGTGTGGATGCAGGAAGAAGGAGCTTGAACAAGTGATTCCAGTTATTTTTTCCTATATCTGTGCTGTCTTGAAGAAAAATCTCAAGGATTTAGTTTAACCAGCAGCAGAGAATTGTTAAGGGAAGTCCGTACCTTTCAGCTATATGAGATGGATAGGAGAGGACTCTCGCACAAAGCAAAATGAATTTGTTGATCTCTGTTCAACCTCAATTAAATCCCAATTCATGTCACAAAGCCACCAAAATATCTCAGTAGTATTACTGTGGGTCTCTGACTTCATAGGTTGCCAAGGCTGTGCACACATAGATGTGGAGTGGATCAGTTTGACATGCACAACATAGCAATGCCCCTAAAGGGAAATCTGAAACCAGCCCAATAGAGGCTTTTAGGACAAAGTAAGAACCCTCTGTTATATAGCTCAGCAATGAACATTTTGCTGCCACAGCCAGGTACCCCAGCTGAACACAGTGGCGTCTCTGTGGGATGTCTAGGGTAGGATGAGGAACGGGCCCTCTGAAGGCATGTTACACACTCCCTACCTTTGTCTGCAGGTGATGGGGCATGGAGGAATACTGGGGTTTCCTGTGGTTTTCACTGCCAGGAGCCTGTATGAGATCAGACAACTCCCAGTGGTGACTGGGAACATCCAATTCCTATGGGTTTTTTTAGACAAGAGCGTTAGCTCTTTCCACAGAAAAGCTGAAAAAATCATTCCGCACAGCACACGTATACTTTGCATACTCTGTGAATGGTTTGTTTTGAAATCTCTGTGATTATTTCTGGAGGCAAATAAATGCTTTCTCTTTCACTTAAAAGATGGTCATATCTGCGCACAGTGTCTGTTTCTTGGGTCTCTTACTTAAAATTAAAACTTTGCTTAAAATTAAGACTTTGCTTGGAAAACAGGAAAACAGGAGCATCTAGGTTAAACACTGCAGATTTTTCTGCTGGCCTCAGCAGAGCAGCTTTTTTAACAGCACTTACTTCAAAAAACACCTCTATTTCAACTTCAGTGTTGGCTTCCCTGCCGAGTTAATTAATCTCTGAGGATTGGAGATTAAGCGCATTTGGAAAGTGAGCAGAATTTGGTTCTCGGAGAGTTGCATACATTTGCCATTTGTGGTTAGGAATAGAACCCAGAGACTGTTTATTCCACGGTAGGAAAAACAGTTTTTACTTTTCTTAAACATTGCTGGCTAGTTTATGGCTCCTGGCAGGAGTACAGTAACTTTGAGCAACCAGTTTGTTGGTTCCAGCTAATTTATAGAGGGTGGTATTCATTTTCCTTTTCCCTTAAAGGGTTTCTGCAGTGTAATTTAGACCTCTAACAGGACATTGCTTAGACCTGATAGAAATCAGGCATACAGTGTTCTCCAGAATCCAAATAGCCAGACAAGGGTGTGCTAAATCCATCACGCTGCCGACAAGATATTAAATGCAACAGTTACTGCTATGTCCTGTAATTCCTCAGGTCTCCAGCACAAGAGGCCCTTTTTCAGACAACAGAGGGATGAGGGGTAAGCTAATTAGAAATCACGTTCCAAGGAATGGGCTGACGTCATTAAAGCGAGTAAGGCAATAGCCATCCGGGTGTCTTGTGCAAGGAAGGCAAAAAAGGTGAAACATAGCCGTATCAAACCAGCCATTTAAGGTTGAAATCAAAGCTCTTGAGGGTGGCCATGATGATTTTCTCCTGCCTTTGATTCACACCATGAATCCGCCATGTGCTTTTTAAGAATTCCCTTTCCATTCGACTTATCTGAAGCATGGGGACATGAGCAGAAGGTGGTGTAAGTTTGGGAAAGCTTCCAACGACTACCAGGGTTTCCTGGCTCAGCTGGATAGAGGTAAAAGTGGAGGCAGTTGGGGCCCTAGAGGGTTTGCAGGGCTTTCCTTTCTATCCCTTCTGATTCTACCCCAGCAGTTGACTTCAAACGGTGCTGAAGCCAGTTGCCAGCTCCTTTCCTGCTTACTTCGGCTAATCCAGGATTAGGAAGCCCTTTACAGGAAAACTCTGAAGGCTTGGGTGTGAAGCTGATGGACCTTGTAGTGACTCAGACCAGGAGTATTGTATAAAACCTAGCAATATCAGATGATGCTTAAGATGAACCAGCCAGTGCATGACTTTATCCACCCTTTCTCTAATTTGGGTGGATAACCTTTTGCATTGCTATCAAAAGTGGAGGCTGCTATGGAAACTGTGGGTTGATTGTTGTGATTGTGGTGAGGCAGAGTTCACTCCCAGTGCACAGTGATGGGAATTAAACAAATAGAATATTATAGTAAAACCAGAGTAAATGTGATTGATATGACTTTGAATTATATAAAATTTCAAATTGCATTTACACCCTCATGTGAAAGGAATCCACCTTTGTGTGTCTAAACCATGGTCTTATAATAGATGCTATCTCACACTGGCACTTTGAGTATTCATGTATTTCTGATGTGTGAGTTATTCAAACTTGAGCCTGCCTGAATCTTGAAATAAAGCTTTGCTGAGTGCTAGGTCAGCCTGGGATCCCAAAGCCAAGCAGAAGAATTACTCAGAGGAAGGTCCCATAATTCTTATCCGGGCTTTTCACTCTTCCCTTATTTACTATTAAAACAGATTGTCGCATACTAACTTGCCCGCTGTAATCGCACAGAAGTGTGGGTTTCAATGCCAGTATATATACATATATGTATATTTAAAGTTTAGATTTGAAATTTATTTCTGTACTTCACTTGGGAGGCAATAAAAAAAACCAAACCAACAAAGCATAAGAAGAATAAAGTCCTTTATAAGGCTTGATGAAGCTTCACAGAAAGCCACAAAGGAGCAAGCATTGCACAAAGGTAAATAAGAACAGAGGAAAGGCAGAATCTCCTAGAAGATCTTTTTCTCTGAGGAATTTGCTTTGGCTCCTTTGTAAGAGCCAGGATTAGTTCAACTCCTTGTCAAGCTCCTGGATCCATTTATTTTTGTGAGCATTTAGGGAGAGGCTGCTTTGAAGACTAAGGAGATAATTGCGGGATGAAAGGGGCTGCTAGTTTGAAGGAGCCCATTTGATGAGTGTATCTTTTTATTGAGGATTTATTTTGTCCTCTGATAGTGTGTGTGTTTTAAGTGCTGTACAAAGTACCCACAGCAATGGAGAGGCATTTAAAACTATTACATTTGAATTAATTAATATAATGAATGTCTGATAGGAAGATCAAATCGTTATCGTTATCTTTTAGTGATAAATGGAGGGTGGAGGGGAAGCAAAGAAGTGCTTGCGTAGCTGGCTCCAGACTAAGGCATGTTTATTTAAGTGACTATACAAACATAACCCTGTATGTCAGTTAAATCAGCAGCATATCAGTCGGCACTTCTGGTTACAGACTATTTCAGCGTCATTCATCATTCAAAGCTATAAAAGCCATTTACCCTCAGCCTACCAACCAATCAAACCAACTCGAAAATGGAGCAGGAAAGAAGCACTAGCAATTGTCCTTAGTTTCCTTTTAACTTTTCCTGCAACAATTCAATGCATCCTGTGTGGTGGGATAGAAGAGAGGTTTTGCTGAACTAAACAGCTTCCTTCACCAGGTCATTAAAAGCGGGAAAGGGAGGGGAAAGAGAAAGGAACAAAAAAAAAGAAAGCAGAAAGTTAACCCTTGCTCTACCATTTTTTTCTTTCACAGGCAACATTTACAAATTGACTTCATCTGTATCTTTTTCACCCATTAACATGATTCTTAATTGTTTTGTACCAGCTATAAAGGCAATGCAAGGTCTCAATACACCAGAAAAGCTCTGATGTAGATCATGGCCAGGAGGTGCTCTGCTGCCCTTAAATTCCACATAAACCCTCCAGGGTTGGGCCGCTAAAATGAGTAGTCACCAGTGCTATTAGGGCTTGATGAGAAATTGCTGCATTTTCACAAATGCCACCCTCTGAGCCATTCCTTTGTGCTCTGGGTGCATCCATGACTTCTTCCAGGTAAGTAACTTGAATCCCAGATGCCTGCAGGTGCCATGGCCAGGAAGTTCAGCAACCTGCAGAACACAAGGTTTTAGAACATCACAATGTCAAGGGGCAAAAATAATGACAAGAAGGTCTTTTCAGTCTTGAGTGGACCCTCTTCTAATTTGATGACTAACTCCTGCTACTTTCTTCCCATTTGTTCTGATATATGGCTTGATCCTACACACCTTTCCTCTCACCAGTGATCCCATTAAGATAAATGAGACCTCTCTCATGACTGAGAGTGGGCAGGTATCTGAATAAAACAATCAGCAAAATCAATCAGTTCTCTCGTCTCCCTAGTAAAAGTCCCTCCATTATAAGTGCACTAGCGTGCAAAGAATGGGAGTATTACTGGGTAATAATGTGTAAAATGGCCATATCCAGTTGCTTTTTGACCGTTTAATTCTGGTATTTTTCTAGTTCTGCCTGTGCTCTGCCTGATTCAAATACTCCCCTCATGTTTATTATTAGTTAACTATTTCTTAATGGACCCCTTCATTTATGAATAAAACTCAACAGCAATTACAGCCCCAGTGGAGACCAGTACACTGCCCATCTGCTCCATCACTCGCTCTCAGCGTTGGCATTCTGCACAAGTCCCAGCCCCTCTCATCGTAACAAGCTAGGATCAATTTTCCAGTGACAGCTTGGAAATAGTACAAAATGTATATTAATACAGAAATATATTGTGAAACTGTCCTTAAACAAACAAATGAGCCACTTTAAATTATTACCACTATAAATGACCATGACAGTAGCACAGCACATATAATAAAAAATAACTGCTGAAGAGAAGCTGCTGAATTACTATAGTAATAAACCAGATGTGATTATTATCATTTAACACAGTCATTGAATACCATGAATCCCTGAAGCCATTAAAATATTTATGATTAAACATTTGCTATTCCTTATAACAGAACATATAGTTGGGTACTAAAAAACTGTGAAGTATTATTTTGGCTAATACAAGCTAGTGCCATGATAAGGGTCAGCTACCACTGTTCAGGCTTTCTGGAATGAGCACCTAACAGCTGTCCTTTTTCTCTTGTTTTTTTAATAGCCACTGTAAGGTTAGACACCTCTATAGTACATTCTTTTGTACAATACAGAGTTATAGATGTATGTCTACATTTTCTTACATGCATCTATATGAAGGGAAAACACGAATATCTGACTTTATTTGTGGAGGAATGGATGCTTTCTGTCATAAAGAAATTATAAGAAAGAATTTAATGCTTTTAGTAAAAATATACTTGAGACTAAACAATATGTATATGCAAAAATGAAGTCTAATTACCTTCAGGAATTTTAGCATGCAGATACTGTATTACCCACGGAACACGTTTCTTCTTGTGGGCACTGAATTTTTCCTTTCATTGTTGGAAATGCTTCTCTGCCTGTTTCTCCATGGTCTACAGCAGCCTGTTTGCCTACTGCTAAAGCAGCCTTGGCTGCTGTGACCTGCATTTAAGAAGTGCCTGCTCCTGGTGTGAATTGTGAGTGAAAATGGGTGTTGGTGTGCTGTGCAGGTACTTGGCCCTCTTGGGGTGTGTGATGTGAAGGGTAAGGGCAGTTCTAATTTGTGAGTGGGGTGAGGAAGGGCACTGCAGCCGTCCTATTCTGTGATGGGAAATATTCCCCGGCCAGATGTGCATTGCTGTTCTCTGCAATCACATTTTGCTGCCAGGCGATGGGGATTCTCCTTTAGCTCCAGCGCTCTGTTCTTTATACACAGGGTCCCACAGGATTTACTAACTGCACAGTCACTGTGAGGTTGCTCTTTGCTACACACTGACAGCTGTCAAGTCCCATATTTATTCTAATGCTTTAATACGTGTCTTCCATAATAAACAAGGTGTGTCCCTCATAAATGCCTCCTAAAACACCAGCACGTAAGAGACATCCTTCCCTCGTTCTCCTATGCTCTTTCTTCCTGCCATCAAAGAAAACAAATTTCTCTCTCTGGACGCTCTTGAACAGAGGGAAGTCAAAAACAAACCTCAACATGACAAGGGCAGAGGTATGAAAATTTTGACTTTGCTTTCACAGGATTTCACTGTCCTAGCTTAGAAGACAGCCCGCAAACCCTGTGGTGACTTTGACAGACAATGTGAGCTTCAAGTATGCATTGTGAAGGATAAGGGCCTTTAATCTCATGCTGCTTCCAGAGGAAAGTGGAACAATGTCCTAAAGATGACTCTGTTTTGCTAAGAGAATCTGGAAGGTGTTCATTTCTCCCAAGAAGACGAGATGAGTGTAATTGAGGTGCCCAACCATTAGAAGGCTGATGTTAAGTAAAATGAAGCCCATCTTCAAGTAATGTGTAACACACAAGCCTAAAGCCCTGCTTGCTTGTCACCTGACTGCGAAGGCACATATCCTCCATCCTTGCCCCTTGGGTTGTGTTTTCTATCCTGAGCAGCTCAGCACTTCACCCAGGGCTGTCTGAGACACAGAAACTGAGCTTGGCTCTGACTAAAACCCTTGGTCAATCTTAGTCAAATGGGCATCTGTGGAGGAAATGAACACACTGACAATTCTAAGGTCTACAGGAAATTCTGGAAGAAACGGGTAGCTGCTGCTGCTTTCTCTTAAATGAGAACATAAGAGAAGTGCATCATGCTCTGCTTTTATATAAAAGCCAGGTGGCAGAGCATTTACCCACAGAGGTGGGAAATATGCATTCAGTTCTTTCCTCTGCCTGAGAAGGCTCAGACCTGCACCTTCTACGGCAGTGAAGTAACCAGCTAAGCACAGGCCTGTCCCAGTAGTGTGTTAGTCATGTCTGAAGGTTTCCCTCTGGGGACTAATGTGGAAGTTTATCTAATTTCTCAATCTGGCTAGGCTAAAGCAGAGTAGAGAGGCATAGCCCTGTCTGAAAGTGAAATAGAGAGGCGGCACTGATGGATTTAGGCAAGGCAGGAGCTGTGAAAAGGTTTCCAGCATTGCATTGTTGCAGTCAAGCATCTCATTTTCACTTCAGAAGCCCCTGTGCCCTCTCCCTGGGAACCCACACAGGGCAGAGGTCCATCTGCCTGCAGGAGATACAGCTGAGGGCTGGATGCTGGATGCTGCTTAACCCTTTAAACTTGTCTGAAGGGATTAATTGGAGCTCCAGTGCACTTAACCCAGTCACTACATGGGGGAGAGCAGGACCAGGTAGTGACTGTCGGTCAGGAGTGCCATTTTTAACTTCTCTCATGGATATGATGGGCTCCTCCTCTAGCCCATGACCAGCAGCCTCTGCTGAGGACCATCCAGCTCCAATTTTAAGAGCTGTTCTGCAGTGTTTGCTGAAGGCAGCCATCATGCAGCCTGCCTACTTAGTTGGAGTTTTTGTGTCACAGCAAGATTCAGTGAAGAGATACTGGTGGATTGCGTCAGTCCTGGTGTTAGGAACCCCCATAATTAACCAAAGAATTTATTTATTCTCCAGATGGTCAGGAAGGACTCCAATGTCCACTTGTGGTTTATGATATAAACAAGCTGAAAATCCTCCATCTAGACTTGGGTGTTTCCTATTCTGTCTGTGGAAATAGAATCACAGAATAGCTTGGATTCAAAGGGTCCTTCGAAAGTAACTCCATAACTTCCAAGTAAACCTCTTATACCTTCCTCCTGTGTCCTTCCCATCAGTTGCGTCACCAAATGCTACCTGGTGTGAGTGAGAGCATGTGTGCTGTAAGAAATTAGGGAGCACTTCATCAAAAATTGTTACTTTTAACCAAGGGATATTCTGATAAGACTCAGCTTCCATTCTCAGCCATCTGAAATAAAGATTGCTTTAGTTTACCTGTAAGGTATTTATTAGAGTTTCAGGCTTTGTGTTCAGTACTAAACCAAGGATGGGTTTGGAGTTTCCTTGGATAGTACTGTTACATTCACAGATATTCTCTCAGAGCGTAAAAACATCAGACAGCATAGGGCCTCACTGGTACTTAGGGGTTTCCTGCTGTCTGGATTTACCAGAATCAAGTTTATAAGAGATCTTAGCTGCATCCAAAATGGAAAAAAAGGGTATTGCAGTAGTCAACCCAGTACCCATCTGCTCAGAGCCAGAGATATGAATCCAAGCTCCTCAATTCTCCTTCTGAAATGCGAGGAAGGCTGGAGTTACTTCATGCTCTCTTTGAAAAAACAAGGAACTGGAGGATCTGTTGGCATGAGTGGAGGTTTCACAAATTAAGAGCAGCTTTTAATATGATGCAAGATTTCTGTAAGCTTTCCATCTGATTTATTAGTCCTCAAGGCAATGTGGAAAGTGAACAGAAAGCATACTTGAAAAAGAAATTAAATTACAAGAGCTTTCACTATTCTAAGACATATTTGGACTCCTGCATTTGCTGCTCATGAGGTATGATTATCCTGTGCTGTTGCAATAGATTCCAGGTTTTGGGTGGCTATATTTATTAAGGAGCAAAAACATGGGTAAAGATTACCTCTGTCTTTTGGTTTTGAGAAACCTCTGGGCTTTTTTTTGGCTTCTGCCTGTTCCCAAGGGAATAGATCCAGGCAAAACAATATCCAGAAAATGAAAACATGGGAGAAAACACTCAGAATTACCTAGCTAATTGAAAGGATTCGCTGACTGGTATTGCAGTAAGGCATTTAGCTGGCATGGATCCTCACTGGTTTCTTCCAGATGATAACTGACACCTGTACTAAACACCAAAAGGTGAGCATCAATGCAAACACTGTCCCCTGTCCTCATACTTCCTTTCAGTATGGCTCCTAGAAGTGGAAGAAGACTCAGGACAAAGATTTCTATGATATAGTAAGAGATCCAATCAGGAAAATGTTGATAGTACTGCATGTTCTCTGAAAAAGAGAGTCCTGTTAAAATACAAGCGACTGTGACAGTATTCCATCCTTTCCTTTCCTTTCCTTTCCTTTCCTTTCCTTTCCTTTCCTTTCCTTTCCTTTCCTTTCCTTTCCTTTCCTTTCCTTTCCTTTCCTTTCCTTTCCTTTCCTTTCCTTTCCTTTCCTTTCCTTTCCTTTCCTTTCCTTTCCTTTCCTTTCCTTTCCTTTCCTTTCCTTTCCTTTCCTCCCCTCCCCTCCCCTCCCCTCCCCTCCCCTCCCTTCCCCTCCCCTCCCCTCCCCTCCCCTCCCCTCCCCTCCCCTCCTCTCCCCTCCCCTCCCCTCCCTTCCCCTCCCCTCCCCTCCCCTTCCCTCCCCTCCCCTCCCCTCCCCTCCTTTCCCCTCCTCCCTCCCCTCCCCTCCCCTCCCCTGACTTTGGGAGGCAAGGCATTGAATTTTTCTTTTTCAAATACTTTTTCTTTCTGTATTGCTACAGTTTTGTGGTATAATACACTTTATAATATGGTCATGAAAATAAAACTAAATATTTTGCGGAGCTTTATTTTCTTACTCTTTCAAACAAAAAAATATCTAGAAGTAATCTGAAATGGGATTTCTCTTCTCTATGTAGATGAATGGCAACTGGGATCACAGACAATAAATTTAGAACAAAAATGCTCTGGGTATATTGGGGTAGATTTAAAGCCATAAATCACCGGCATAAATTGAGGTATGTTGATTATCAGCGCTTGGGTATCTCCTGTACCTGACATTTTACTCCATTTCTCTATGTTTCTATTGGCGTTTCACCAGCACAAAAAATCAAAGCAGCAGTCATACAGTAGAATCAGTATAGCCAGCCACTTGCTACCTACTGCTTTATTTTCTCCATAATATTTTCGGAGTGTTTTGGAGAGTAATTTTGAACAGTCAAGTCAGAGTCTGCTGGGAATTGATTTCTGTGACCTTACATATTGTAACAGAAAATTATAGCAGGAAATAAACCATTAAGCGATAAACAAGGAAACATGGATACAATTACTTTCAGAACATAATTTTACCCACTCTAGTTTTGAAAATGGAGAGACAGTACTGACTAGAACACCTCATTTCTGAATGCAAACGGTACAATCTATTATATTAAACAAAGTCAAAAGCAATGTGAAAGATCTTGAATCTATTCAAGGCATGCACCTCATTACAGACTTAGCAAATTAAAACACAAATAGGATTAGAAAAGAATAATGTAACAATCTCCCACTATGGTCCCTGGAGCATTAAGTCATAAATTGGGTTTGCATTAAATTGTGCCTGCAGTATTGAATTCAGGGAAAGAGCTATAGGCTGAAGGTAAACCTTGCTAGGCTGGCCAACTTTGGTATGTGTGTGTGTTTTCATAAACACACAACGAATTTGTTGGAATCTAAAAGGGCACATTCGAAAACATGCATTTCATATCGTAATTAGAAAATGCAGATACGGTGTAGCAATCCCTGGCTATGCCAAAGCCAGAAGCTGCAGGCATTTGAAATTGTCGCTTCACCTGAAGATGTTGTTTAAACAGGAAAGTTAAGCACTTTCCACCAGATCACCTGCTGTTACACTATGCAAGTTTTCAGGTTTACACAAACCTCTAGCATGTTACAAGCTTCTTTTAAGTGGAGAAAACAATCTTGCCCCAAAAGGCTAGAGAGAATCTGAGTTTCCATATTACAGATGTATTCTGTTGTTATGGGAACTAAAATGGTGAGCGACGTGAAAAGGATCCTTAGCTAACAAAGCCCGGCTTGATGCTATTATGGCAGTAGCTATGCAAAATGCAAACAGATCTGCAATAAATAAATAGGGCTTTTTAGGGAGATGCAGATTCCTGAAAAGTATTGACTTTAAAGAGAGCGAAATTCGACATTTGTGTGACCCCAGACAAGCCACTGAGTAATACTAGGAATTAATTTCATTAATTTTTACTTAATAAAGGCCTTATCCTTCAAAGGTATATTATTACTGCCATCATCCTCCTGTCATTTCAGGGATCACTAATAGCAGCTGGTCTGGTCAAGGTGCTTGTCATTTCCCACTATAAAGGAGCCCTTGTATGACATTATACATGGGTTTTATACTTTCTTTTTTAGGGGTTCTCATGGCTCCATTGCCTGTAGCAGACTTTGGCAATTTGGTAGGCAGAAAGCCCTTCAAGCTAGGGAGCTGTCTTTTCTTTGTCGATGCATCTTCTCTCAACTTTTGTTGCTACAATCTCTTAGCATCTGCCAGTTCCCTCCTCTAGTTTTGTGCTGTGCAGAATCGTAGTAGCAGCGTGCTAAAATAATATCAGAACTCATTAGTATTTTAAGTCTAGCCTCCCAGCCATTGCCAAAAAAGCACGTGCTATCGTGGGAACACTTGGATTTCAATAAAGCAGCTGGGAGAGAAGTGAACTTTGTCCAGTGACTGAGGGATGCAAGGGTGCTCAAGGTCAGACCATGCGTGTAAGTTCTGGCCCTGCCCGGTGAATAGGTGCTCTGTCTCTCAGCAGCAATGATACTAAGTTCTGGGGAAGAGGATGCTGAAAACTGGGGCATCATGGGTCAATAGGGGTACATCTGAACCGAGGCTGCTGGCATTTCTCTTCTGACCCCAGGTCCCAGGGCACACAAGGCTTGCCGGGGAGCTTGCACCCAAACCTTGTGTGCACTTTCCAGCTAGGGCTGTCTGGGCTGCAGTCAGGGGAACAGGGATCTGCAGGTCACATCGCACAGTTTACTAGTTCCTCATTTTAGATCCAGTGAGTTTTTACTCTGGGCTGGGGTGGGAAGTGTTTTCTCTCCCTCTTCAGTTTGCCAGTGGAGAATTTGTTGGCTAAACAAGGCTGTCTCCTCCTCCTGGCTGGCAGCTCCCTTCTGGAGCAACCTTTTAACATTTTTCTTGATTTTCTTAAGCAGCAAACATTAGACACATTAAGAACAGCAACAACAAAATCATTAAGCACTATAACATTCTCTGAGGAGCCAGACGTATCCTTTAATCAGGTTACAGAAAATTCATTCCTCTTCTAGCCATTTATCTTCTTTGTTTATGCACATACCAAGTGACCCACTTCTGAACATCAAAAATAACAGCAGAGAAACAACCAAAGATTCTTCATTATTAATGGACTTATGTGCCATTTATTTTGCTTTACTGGAAACCAAATAATCAAATTCATGTATTCAAATTAAACACAGCACGCTCTAACTGTCTATCATTTCTATCAGTGAATCCAGTTCTCCCACATCAAAGTCACTACTTCAGGGGGGAAAGGATCTGTACCATACTTCCTTCTATAATGATTGGTTGTAATAAAGATGGCGAGGCATCAGCTGAAATTAGGGTTATACTGTGCTTTGCTCCCTGTGTTAACTTACACCTCCTGTCACCCCTACAGATGCAATGGGTGTAAACTGAACACTATAATATCATGAAATAATATTATAGACTACATCAGATCAAAGTTGTCCCCAAATTCACATAACAAGTATAACGTATCTATTGTTGGGCAATGAGCAATGCAGAGATTTCTGTCACAAATTGCTAATGAAAATTCTATGAATAAGAATAATAAACATGATGCACAGGTTTGTAGAAAAAATGGCTTATTAAAAGCAATAAAGCCTTAGACTCAGCATTGGCCTAAACCCACTGAATTAGTCAGGTAGACTTGACAGAAATTAGTGACCAAAGAACTCCTTATTACATAAGTCGTGTGCTGATATAATTCGTATTTTAGCACCTAAACGAAAGCTCTCCCAAAAAGACAGCTTCAGAAGAAATAATCTCATCATTCTATTGAGATTTCATAACAGGTAATTTTTTTGCTGTTCCTGACAAAATTATTCAAAATGAAATTCACTTGATGAGAGAAGTACAGGAAGGTAAAGTAGCAGTAGACACTGCAAAAAATACTGTAGAAAGTTAGTTATATTAAACAAAGCTGTTCATTAATACAGAATCATAGAATAGTAGAATGGGTTGAGTTAGAAGGGGCCTAAAAATTGTCTAGTTCAAATACCCCTGCCATGGAAGGAACACCCTCTACTAGACCAGGTTGCTCAGGGCCCCATCCTATAGGCAAGAATACTTTTAATTTTAAAGAGACTTTATTGTGTTTAAACTTGGAATTAGTTGCTCAAAACTGACATGGATTAGGAATTACAATGCAAGCCATAACAGAAATAACAGAGCATTGAAGAAGATCTTTACTACTGTGGGGAAAAAAAAAAACACAACCTGTTTCTTTAGCCTGAAAAATATATTTTGCTACATTCCATGTTAATATTTACTTCTTCTGTTAAAATATATTTTAAAAAGACATTCAACCACAAGGTTTTTTTATCGACATAAAGCTGTCGAGATAGGAAATAGTGCTCAAAAGCTGTTAAAAGAACACCTTATGGCAGTCAGAGAAACCGGAAGGTTAGAGAAGAATGTCAGGAGGAGAAAGATAATAGAAACAGACTCCCCAAAATAGAGAAACATAAATAGTAAATACTAGGAAACATAAAAGCCATCATCATTATCAACGTGCATGATGTAACTCTGCTGAACAGCTAGCTAGTAGGCTTTAATGCCATGTCAGTGACATTAACAGCTGCTTATGATTTTCTTTTATGTTTCTGGCACATCCCCACAATCATGTGCATTTATAAAAACTTACCACAGAAGATGGCAAGGCATTTGCCCACAGGGACTGGACTGGCAGGAATCCAATCAGTCTCTTCCCTGCAGTTGAAATTTGTCATTTCAGGATCCAAAGGTGGTTTTGAGTGGTCACATTTTCTATTTTTATTCCCTGAGTTATTACAGGATATGAATGTCAATAATAGATAAGCACATCGCAAACAGACTCAGCAAGTTCTGCCTTTTCTGCCCCTGGAGAGCCACTGCTCAAGCAATATCTCAGCACTAGGGTGACAGTTCTCCCTGGAGGGGCACAGGAGACAAATCCCTTCCACTCCACAAGCCCCCTGGCCTGCACCATCTGATGAATTTATTGTCTCCAATACAGTTAGGTGTGTATAATGCAATGTATTGCTGAAGACCAGTTACTGTATTTTATAGCTGACATTACAGGGGATATTTTTTCCTACAAAATAAAACAGTATTTGTTTCCTCAAAGGGAGATGTGTTGTCTGTAGCTATCAGCAGGCAACAGTTGCTGCTGGCTAGAGCTAAAGGAGAAAAAAGAGGTGGATTTTACTTCAGTGGTATTGGGAAGAATAATTTATCATTCACAGTGCTTTTCCAGGATAGACGAGGCCGTTTGAAAGTCAGTACAGGGTAACTGCTCTTTTGTACTGTATTAAATAATTGCATTAAAAATAAGGGTTACAGACGATATCCTGACATGTCCAGCACTGCAACAGAATCTGGACTCCTACATATGTGACAGCGTGTGTAGGGGTGTGAGAGGGTGGGAGGTGCCGACCCTCTTGAGGGTCTGTAGCTGTTTACTATCAGGATCTGATGCCGTAATTTCCAAGCAGCCCTTTACAGAAATTAATCAGTCCAGTCACACAGGATGCCACTTGGGTAAAAAATGAACATGGGTTTTGAGGGATTTGGGGTTTCCTTTGGTTTTGGCCCTGTTTCAAAGCTTGGGAAAGCACTGATGGGTCATTTTGTGGATTGCTCCCTGGAAGATAGAGCTACTTTGAGGCATTAAAGGAAAAAATAATGTTCTGAAAAGTACTCAGTATCAAATCCAGAGCTTCAGGTCTGTACCAGAGCAAAGAAACAACACCAGCAATATCTGCCCCAAGAAGCCTCCAATGGAGTTGTCTGGGGCACACAACTTACCCTTCCCAGAGCGATTACAGATCAGCTTCTTCTGCCCTACAAATTCCCTTGCTTAGAACATCCATTTTTAACTGCTTCTCCAGTTCGTTGAGGGTTTGGGGAGGTAAAATTTTCTTTTGAGAAGATGTACTGTATGCATATAGCAGACCAGTTAGCCCTGCATAACAGGTCAGAAGTTAGCTCTTGCAAAGAAAATCACATATAATACTGTCCTGTCATGCTGAGACTTCCTACCTGTTTCTTTATTTCTTTGGTTTAGCTTTAAAGCTAAAGTAAAGGACACCTGGGGTGCAGGAACGCATCTGTGAAGAAAGAGCAATTTATTTCTAGTTCCAGGAGTCAGGATATAAGAAATTATTCTCTTCCTCGGTTTACATTTTTGCTAGGAAAATAATGCTACAGAGAAGATCAAGGAAGAGCTGTGAATAAGCAGGTAGAAACATCCAAAGGCTGCCCTGGTAGAAAGCCTTGATATTACTACAGCTTCTACAACAACATTTAAAAGGCCTGTGAATGATCAGCAAATGGGTAAGGTGACTTGTAAGGATGCAGAGATCTTATACATGCTTTGCATGAAACAGCAGGTACTATTTGCCTTTTGCACCAATACAGTACAGTTATTGGCCTTTCTTCCATGGTGAGCCTGTACCAGACTTGCTGAAGGTGCATGTGTTTCCAGCTCAGGGACCTGCAGTCCTTTAGCAGGAGTAAGACAGGTGATGAGCAGCTCTTGGTAAGAGCCAGATGTGATCTTTGAAAGAATCAAAGGACACTGGGAGCATGGTATGCCCAAACCATGTGAGGGACAGGGTCTGGGGTCTGCCACCTCTGGAGCAGTGTGTGACACAGCAAGGACTTGAATGACATTTACTGGGTCACTGTGTACAGCTAATCTCCAGGCATCCCAAGTAGACCCACGTGTCTAAAGGTGTGGAAGGCAGCGTGATTTAGGAAATAGCCTGCCTTTCAGAGAAACCCTCAGCACTTGGGCAGCCCATCAGCCACTCCATGAGCTCATGTATCTCTAGCTGCTCTCAACTCCTTTCTCCCAGGCGTCAGCTGTAATGAAGACAGGATGGTCTACAACTTTATGACGGTTCCATTTATTTCTACTATTTTCACATAAACCCAAGCAACGAGCAGCAGTTGCTTCCTCTGCAGCTTGATGAATGTCAGCATTAATTAAAATTGTTCGGAGCAGGGTCGGGCTTTTTTCCTCTCTCTGCACAGGGCTGGCAGGGAGGAGAAGCCTGATGGGCAGACGCAGATGCTGAACTGTTGACTGGGAATGTCATCACTGAGAATGAGGCAAAGAAGCGGTAACCAGTCTCTGACAAGGTGGGTTGGAAATAGTGGAAGCATTTTGTCACTTGCACCACACTGCCACTCAGTGCAATGTGCAGGAGGTTGTGTGGATATGGGTCTTGAACTTAATCCTTTGCTCCCCCGGCTGGGAAGTCTGCAAAGGCAGCTGTTCGGCCCATATGGAGGGGATGGTGCTCCCCCACCACCACTATCTAATGATGCTTTCCCGACTGACACTCCAGAGAGAGCCCTTGATTCAGGAGGGAAGGTCAGTACAACACAATGCCTTTTGGGATGCAGGCGGGAAAGACAGGGGATGCCTCGCTCACTAAACCTGCCTGGGGATCACATATTTATATGCACTCTTTTCTGACACTGACCCCACCAAGACATTCATAAATCCATCTTCTGTAAGCCTTGGGGGTGCTCAAACAGCAACCAAAATTATGCTTCAGTGGTCATGGATGTGCCTGTTTCCAACTCTGTCAGGTCTGAATGCAGCCAAGGCACCACTCTGATGGCCACAGTGCTGGCATCCTCATTTCTGCTACCACTATGTGCTCAGAGGAGGCCATTACTGTCTGCTACACCTGATTTTCATACACAATTATGAAATAATTTTCTTTTTTCTTCACAATATTTACCCAAAGCAAAGGACAGAAATGCAAATAAACCCATAGGAATTAAATGCACGTGCACTTCTGACTTGGACTGAAACATATGCTCCACAATAGCTTGGGCACATCTCAACAACCTCCCCTGAGTGTTTCTTCCTGGGGGCAAGCAAACAGCTTGGCTTGCAGAGCAGGACCTGTCCCTCCTTTGCAAAATGTCATCAAGATAAAGGTGAATGGTTTTACACACACTTTTCATAAAGTCCTGAATCATTCTCTAAGAAACTGAAGCAGAAAGAGAGACAAGAGACTAGGAAAGGCAATAACCTCTCCAGATCAAAGGATAGATCACAAGGAATAAAGAGCTGAAAAGCTTTTGGAAGTGCAAAATAAGGTTTTTGTAAAACTGGGTTTATTAGGCACACATGGAGACATAGGCTTGATTTACAAAAACACTCAGTGATAACGAAAATAGACTTCCCCTTGGCATCTGTAAAAATCTCACCTACAAACACAGGTGTGGAAATGCGATTAAGTGAATCTCATTATTGTGAATGATTGCAGATGAAACTCAGTTTCATTCTGTACTGAGATTTTTTCTGTTTCTTTTTCAGATTTCCGGTACCACAGGCTGGTCCTTCTAACTGCTGCCTCCTGCAGCTACACTTTGTGTCAGGTACAAGCCCTTGTTCCCTTGCTCTTGTTTGAATTTACTTCAATCCTTTCATTTGTTTGTAGTGAGCATTATATTTTTTTCCACTGCTGGTCTGTACGAAGTGTGTTTCATCTAGACAGATACTGACTTGATTTCTAAAAGCCTTATTTCTGAGCAGATATCCATCACACCAAAGGTAGTAGTCTAAAAAATCCTACGTAGAAGTGCCTTTTAACAACATAAAAAATAACAATGAAGTCTCTCCCACTTGTACTCCTGGTCTAATCCTGCAGTGGGTTAGGGTTTCTGTCTGTATGCAAAAAAGAAACCTGTTTCTGTAGATTTCTTTTTAATAAAGATGTGTTACCTATTATAAATATATATTGTCTGGGTCAAATGAATCTGATTGTGAAAACATATTGAACAACAGTATTGGTAGGATTTAATTCCATCTCTTGAAAAAGAAGAAAATTACAAAACACCAAAACCCAAACTGTGGCTATTGAATGCTGGTTTGAATTAAATTCTATTTGTTTTAATAAAAGTGTAGTGGCCTGAGTGTACATGCATTTGTTTCAGTGGCAGTGCATTGGATCTGATAAAACTATATTGGCTTCACTGCTTATGTCTCCTTTTCAGAGAAAATGGATTGAATGGAAAAATGAAACAGGCATGAATCAGCCAGCCGCGAGGTATCTGCTCAACTCTGGCACCCAAATAAACTGGTAAAAAACCCCAACCGTATTACTAAACATTGCTTTTAAATTTAAATATGCTTTAATGTCAAGGCTGCACAAGGGGTTTAATTGCATCTGTAAGAGAGAGGTTTTCAGAACCAGACTTGGCTGTGGAGGGTCAGCATATCTGCTCACTGCTGCAGAAGCAGAAACCTAAGCTGGCTCTGGCTCTCTGCTCCACCGGCCTAAGCCAGGCTGTCTCTCAACCGAATGATCACCACATATCTGCCGTCATGCAGATCAAGTGTCAGCGGCCTCAGTGCAGGGGCATCTCTATCCAAACGCGCAGGCACACGCAGCACGGGTGTAAATCACATCCACATCGGGTGCGAGCTGCCAGGGGATGGCATTCCCGCAGGGGCCTGGCTGCCACCAGGGTTTTAAACACGCTTCAGCAGCATCAGTCACTTCTGTCACTATACTCCTATATGCATCTACTTTTGCACCAGACTTCACAAATATCTGTGTTTTCTATGCAGTGCCATTACCCGTACACATGACTACGGGAAGGAAAGACACCAGTTGCCAATGAGGGGCTGATCGGGATCTCGCTCGCAGTGGCTTTTCAGAGTGGTATGAGGTACCTTCTGCTAAATGGGAGTAAGGACATGTTCAGCAGAGTCTTAAGGAAGTTAAAGTGTGATTTAACAACTTGTTTTGCATTTGCAATCTACACTGTTCCCGTTTCTTAATGAGGCCTGAGGTGGTCAGCTCTTCAGCTGGCTGATGCCTGTGTGGAACACAGGAATTCAGGTCACCACACTCTTGCATGAATTCATTTGCAAAATCATTGTCACTTTTGTATCAGTGCTCCTAAAAATGTCACCAAGTGCCTTTTCTAAATCCCTTAAAATGAATTAAAAAAGGAAATCGCATTCCTGTCCTTTTCCAAGTGCCACCTTTACAGCCGGTGCAACTGGGAAAGAGCTCCATGCAATGCCTCTGAGGTTAGAAAGGACACTTCATTCTCAGCATGGCAAGCACTATCTGGATATTTGCTAAGGGGTGAAATGGATTCTGTTGGCTGGCCTGGCTTCTCACATACCTTAAATCGCTGCAAACTGACAACCTAACCTGAGTAATGCTTTGTTTGATGCCATGCTTCCTTTTAGGAGACTGGAATCAGGTTGTGTGAATCCAAATCTGCATGTTATTCCTTCATGAGTAAACATGATCTGCATCCACTTGTTTACAGTTTATGTTGAAGTGGGTGCCTCTGGGATTGCAGGAGCCAAACTAAGGGAGGAGATTTGGCTGCAGCAGTAGTTTAACTGTGGGTGAGGAGATGGCTGCAGGCTTCCCCAGCCTTGGCTCCTCAGAAGACTCTCGGTGAAGAAATAATTCGGAGAAAAGTGAAACATCTGTTAGTGAAGCAATGCTCAGGTGAAAATCCAGCCGAGGAGTGGGTTTGAGAGTGTTGCACTGAGCATCGCTGACAAAATCCCCGTGACCTTGTGGAGGGGGAATCTATGTTATACTCCATGCAGTCAGTTTAGGCACCCCAGGAACTGTCTCCTGAGCCTAGGGTGGCCGAACCAGATTTGTGATAGCTGTGAGGGCTTCACCACCATGCACGTGATGGTGGTGAAGGTGGCAGCATCTAGATAAGTGATTTGTAAGTACTAGGGAAGATCAGTAGGTGCCAGTAAGTAAAAAGGCAGTGGACTTCACAATGAGGTTCACTGAGATGCTTTCTGCACTGGGCTGTGCCAAAATGCAGATACCTGTGAGGGGCTGAGATAGGAATTTGGGTTTCTTTAAGAATTTGGGAAATTCTTGCAGGAGCCTACCCAGGAGAGATGGGCCCTACCAAAATCAAACTAGACCAAGTACTTGGTACTTACAGTACAAAGGGTTAAAAGAGAGTTTCTATCTAGAAGTTGGCATAAATGTGTGTGCAGAGGAGTGTGCAGTTTAAGGTGACACCACCTCCAGGGGTGAAAACACGAATTCTCTGTCAGAAGGGGATTGGATAAATTAAGGGAGGAAAAATCCCACCAGGGCCATTAAATTCTATGGTCCAGTTCTTCCCAGCTGCTGGAAGCTGGAGGTGCAAGCGGGGGGGCTTATCCAAAGTGCCAGGTCACATAGCAGACATGGGTCTTGATGGCCTCTTTCTTGATTCATGATCCCTGTAACAGACAGGGTGATGGAGATAGTGAAGGAGAGATCTTTACACTGCCTGCCCACCTCAAGATCACCTGCCTGCGCCCCATGTCCCCCACAGTCCATCTCTGCCCCTTCTCGCCTGCCATCCTGCTCCCCTATGGCAACCATGCAGTGCCAGCCCCACATCCCAGCCTCCTCTGGCCAATCCTCCACCGTGCAATGAGCAGCCACAGGCAGATTGTCTGCTAATATCGCAGCCATCTGAGCAGCATTTCTGCTTTTATTATCCCCTGCCCAGGCATGTGGGCAATGCCTTGTTTGAGTCCTAAATATGTTTCACTTAAGCCACGATGATGGCATATTAAAGTGCTGTAATCTTTGTTAGGTCTCTCTTTACATTGCTGTAATTACCATAATCAGCTTTTTTAACTGGCTCTTTTATAAGTAGCAGCAACATAAAAATATCTCAGCATGTTTTCCTTTAATGAGCTGCAACTTCTGTGTAATCTTCCCTACACTTTCTTCAGTGTCTCTGTTTGCATCACCATTTTCATCTCTCCTTGATCATGGTGCTACTTCATCCCTGAGCTAGCAAGCTGGTGCTAGGACCCTCTGACAGGCTTTGTCCAGGTTGCCCCCATCTGGAAAATGCAGTGGTGGTGATGCTGAGTGATGCCAGCATGGAACACAAAACTGCTCCCTCTGCTTGGCCTTTCCACCAGCAGCAAAGCTTTTGGGAAGCCTCAGGGAGCAGGGTGATTTTGTCTGTGGCTGTCATGACCAGCTGAGCCAAGGGAGGAAACATTCACCACTATGGCTGGTGGGCCCTGCCAGTGTGTGGATCACACTGCCTGGATACTGAAGATGCTGCAGTGAATGAGTTACCAACACCCCTGTCTTGTGTCCATTTAAGGACACTAGGGGGAACAATGATGACGAAAGGGATTGATACCCAAATGCCAAGGCATAAGTTCAGTGCCGTGGCTAGTAACCGATACAAGTGACTGCAGATGAGCCGTGAAGCAGAAAGGGCTTTGACTATGCAACGCAGAGATTTGAGGGACAGCTGCGGAGAGCTTTCTCCGTCATTGCTGCTGGCAGAAAGCACTAACGCAGTCAGGCAGTGCCCCTGCTCCAGCCATCCGTTCACTTCACTGCCGCCCAGCTCCATCAGTCCGGTCTCGAGGAGCACCTTTGCCTCTCGGCCCTCGCCCCCAGAATGCTGCTGTGGGAGAGCCAACACATGAGCGTGGAATACGCTCCAAAAGCTTCAGTCAATTACTCCACCGTAATATCACATCAGCAAACTCACAGTTTGACTGCTGACAGCAGATGGACGAACACTTGTCGGTTATCCGGTGCTGAGCAAGAGGCAGATTTATTTCCAGAGCTTGCAACTCTCATTTCTCCCAGCTGAAGCTGCGAGGCAGAGTGTGCATCTGTGATTTACTCTTCTTTTTCCAGGCAGAGCTATGTTGCAGTGATGTCTGTCATCAAAAGCAATGGGATTTTTGGCGTGTTTCTAGGAGGAAAGCTGGAAGGAGAGGGGAAGGCATCTCTGCTTTCCATAGCACTGGAAGTTGCTTGAATTCACACAAGCATGAACTAAATTTCCAAATCGCAGCCATATCCTGTGTGCACTGACAGCTGGCTTACCAGCAAAGGATTGCAGAACCCCATAAAGCAGGGTGAAAAGCACTGGGTATCTGCATTGGGGTGATATTAATGTGCACTCTAAAAATAAAGTGAATTGCTACCTTGGAGCTGGCCAAAGGTCCACTTTGCTCTGTCCCCAGTCCTGGCCATCAGCAACACCAATTGTTTCAGGGGAATGAAAGGAAACCCCTCAGGAAAAAGTCTCTTGAGTAAGACTGAGTTAAAGCCTGAAAGTAAAGCACATACCCTCCAGAAGTAACTGCGCTTGCTACAGAAACAAGCATCATACACTTTCTGCGAACATTCCTCCAGTGGGACATCAATGCAGCGCAACTGCTAGCAGGCAGGACCTAACAGGGACTGAAATATGTTCTGAGGTGTGAGATTTACTGAAACCTGTAAAGCAGCAGCTGCAAGAACCTCACTTACCAACCGCTCACCAAGGCTCTTGTATTCATCAAAAATATCCTCGCTGTAGGAAAAGATGTGCAATGTGCAAATGTCCACAAACGGCATTAATACCACTGCCAAGGGCTATTTCCTTTTCAAAAAGGCACTCGAAGACTTTACACTTCACCAAGGGTTTTTTTAAGGGCTGGGTAATATTTATTAGAACCTGGTCCTGAACTCAACTGCTAATTTTAGCTCCTTCATCTTCAAAGCTGTCCATGGAGGGCTATTAGTGCCTTCTGACTGGACAACACTCTTGGTAGAAAAAGCAGTGAAAAGTATGCACTAAAAAGACATCAATTTTCTGAACAGTTTCCTCTGTTCATTTTTTGTGGGATCCAGCTTAGAATAACAGGAATAATTTCATTTGGAGCAGGTCGAGTATTTTGAGATGCCACATTTTTTCCACCCCCTGAAAAACATAACACAAGCAAAGCACAAGGGAAACGGCACTGTGCTTATTGCAAGGAAATCTGCTTATGCGTGATTTGAAATCAGAGCAGAGTTTCACTTCATTCTGTCTTGCGTTGTTGTGTTTCATATTTCATGCTTTGGTTAGCACTTATTTAGTCTATTCCTAGAGGCTGTGACAGGTTGTCCTGAAAGTTTTTAGACTTGCTGAGCATACGGTCTCCACAGACCATGTCAAAATAAAGGAACAAGGAATTCATTCATTTTTATGCAAAAAAAAAAATCATTTTAATGTTTTAAAGAACCAGCCTTTCTTCCTGACATTGTAATATGAAACACATAAGTCATCCACACATAAGTCATCAATAGCTCTGAAGAAAACAAAGCAATTTCGGATGGAATTCCCTTTCTGTAATTCAAAGAAATACAAGTATAAGATTTGGTTCTCCTCCTGAGTTCAGGGGAAATAAAAAAAATTAAAAGTGTTAATTTTTGCCCAATAATTCCCTTTTTCAGTCTATTATGACTTCAGCCAGTTTCAGGGGCTTTAACCTTTTTTTTTTTCCTTCTTTCTAGTCACATCTCTGTGGGGAAGGATGATATGACCAACACCTAAGGGTCAGTCCTGTGCTTGTCAGCTTGTGCTTTGGCTTCATCATATGCTGACCAGGTCCAATTATACTGAAAATATTTGAAGAACATGATAACACCTTTGGGACCAAAAGTGCATAGAGGATCCTTCAGGAAGAGAAGGTGATAGGTGGAGGTGATAGCATTTGGATGGGTCTGCAAAATTCTGCCTCTATTTCTTCCTGTTTTCCCAAGAAAGGCACTCGGGCCCTCATCACAGGAAAATGCTCATGGATTCCAATGAGCATCCAGCTTTGCCATTGGGCATGACAAAGAGTGCTACATTCATTTTGATGCAAAGTTCCTGCTTCTCCCCAGCTTAGCACTGGAGCAGTCAGGGCAACTCCAGATCCTGCATGAGCCGGGGTGGTTTTAATGCACCATTTCTACCCAGCTGAGACCCTCAACCCCACCTCAAGGATATCCATCAGGGTCTGACAGCTGGGCATCAGCTGGGCTCACTTAAACACTAATTGTGTCTCTTGTGCTGGTCGCTGCTAGGAAGAGGGAAGAGGGATGTGCTGGGGGCTCCCCTGGGCTCCTGGCTCCCTGCTGGTTGGGGATATTTCGCCTCCCAATCCTGGGAAGCAGCATCAGTGCCGAGCACATCCTCACTGTTTCCCAGCCCCTTTGTAAATCTGCCTCTAAAATGCATAGCATGAAGGGTCCTTTAAAAAACGTGAGACAGAGAGACTCTGCAGCAGCCATTTGATTTCTAGGCTAATTAAAGGTGCGCACAGAAACACGCTCGTACACACACACCTGCTAACTAACCAGGCAGGCAGTGCAGCACCGCGTTTTCATTACTACCTCTGCCCGCCACCCCATCCCTGTGTTTGATTCCCAGGGAAAGGCAATTACCCAGTTCACTTTTCCCAGAGCTTACTTAAAGGCTCAGGAAACACTTCACCAGACGGGCACTGCCCAATGCCTAATGACATCTTCAATCTTGCTTTGTAGGTGCAGCTGCAAAGGAATGGGATTTTTTTCCTTTCCTGACTGAATCCCTGTGTTCTTTGGAACAGGTGTAGCCCCTGCATCTATTTGGTTATCCTGTATGTTGCAAGTGGTGTGTTTGTTGTGGTTAAAAACAAAGGGAGCGGGGTGAAGGCTGGCGTTTCTTATACAGGGGAGCACTGCCTCTCGCTTGAGCTGACACAAGCACACTCATCCCCAGCCTCTCCTGCTTCCCTTTGCCGTTGAGGAAATTCATCCCACTGCCATGTCGTTGTTACAATAATCTCTGGCTCCCGGACACCAGTCTGAGTATGACAGTCACACAAAACCAATGTCACTCTCATCTCAGGCAGGCTGTGCTTCAGCGGTACGTCTTCATTTCCCACGGCTGCCACGCTGACTTCCAGCCGTCATTCCTCTTTGCCTCAATTTGGGGCCGAGCAGCAGGAGGAAGAGAAGCTGGCCAAGGAACTCCTTCCTGCTATGGCTTTTCTAGACCTGTCTTTTGTTTCTTTCTACCCCAGAACAAAGATCTTCACTTTTGTTGGTGGATACGGCCTCATTCTGTGCTCCGACCTCAGCTATGTGTTCAGTGTGGGGTCTGAAAACTTCCAGTGCCATGTCTTTTCCAACCCATTCACACTTCTGAGACCTTTTTTCTCTTATTTTCAGGCTCTTTCCTGTCTTGATTCTTTCTATTTATTGCTCTTGGTTCTTCCAAGGAAGCTAATATTTCCACAGTCCAGTTTTTTTTAACAAAGCAGCTCTCATGCATCTTTCAGTACTGTTTCTCATGCGCGGTGCATCACTCCTGAATTTTCCACAGGGCCTTGGTTTCTTCCTGTCCCTCCTTAGCTTTTACCAAGGTTTGTTTTACTAGTGGTTCAGAAAAGGGACAATTGGGAAAAATTAAATTTATCTTAAAATATAGGTTCATGCTGTGCTTTATTTCTTTTTTTTTTCCCCTGCCTTTTATATGTTGGATGCACTGTCGGTTTATGAACTCTTCTAAATAGCAGTTATGGGGGTGTTTAGACATGCAGAGAATAATTCAGGGTAATTCAGCCCAACATCACAGTTCTTCCTCCCAGCTGAGGTCTCCTTCAGTGAGCGCTGCCAAGGGGAAGAGATGCTCATTAAGAGCCTCTCCACTGCTAGTCAGCCGGTCAGAGGCAGCCGGCCCCATTTATGTTGGGAAGAAATGGCTCATGTAGGAGTCTCGCTGCTGACGTCTCAGAGATCACAGCTGGGACCCTGTGGTCAGCTGGGTCTGGCTGTGGGGATGTGAATATTTCATGTCCTTGCCCTCAAGGCGATGCAATTGAGGCTGCGCTGCCCCAGAGGCTGGCAGAACCATGGTGGTGGGGATGTTCGCCCAGCAATACCATTGTACCATGCAGGTTTGGGGTGTCATCAGATGGGGCTTTTGCTGGGACTCTGCACAGATCTCTCATGTTAATTTGGTGCTTTCATCTCACCCAAGATCAGGGCTGAGAAATGCAAAGGCCTGTAAAAAATAAAGAGCAAAAGGAGAGGAAGTTATTCCTGTGGGTTTCAGAGGCAACAACCACAGAAACAGCGAGCACCATTGTCATCCTGACAGAAATGAGACCTTCATTTGTGATTTCAGACAAAACTGGAGCTGTGCAGTTTTTACCTCTGCTGACCACGTTCTATCCACACTTTTGATCCTCTAGAAAGGTATTTGTCAACCCACGGGGCAGAGCCCACAGACTTGGGAAAATGGCTGTGAAACCACCAGGATTTCAAACACAAAACCAAACTGCAGACATACACCTCACCCCTCATATGCCCATACAGTGAACAAGATGAATGAAAACAGTAACCAAGCTTCCCAAGTTTTGCCTAATTTGTGTTGGATCTTACAGTAAAGCAATTATGGAAATGTTGTCTGAGCTGGTCATTTCTCAGAAAGGTAATGTAGCTCTCTAGTTAAAGCCCACTTTAACTGAGAAACCCTGCCCTAAAACTCCATCCTCTGCTCAAATTTGCATGAAGATATTCACTGATTATATCTGGCTATGTAAGCTGAAGGAAGCATGGTAGTATGAATAGCAGCAAACAGCCTTTAAGAGATAGGGTCCCATTAAGTCCTGGCTAGCTGATGCTGACTTCTGTTTCAATCATCTCTCACATCCAGGGGCCAAGAGAAAGATTATGTTAAGTAGACTAGTGCTGCTGGTGGTTTGAAAATGTATTCCCTATTCCCAGACTCCCCAGCTCTTTTCTGTTTTCTTTCTGCAGACATTAGAGCAATGGAGCTTGGCTTGCATGAATGCCCACGGAAAGCCCATTTGAAGTTTGCACGCTTGAATACTGCCATAGAGTAGAAGTGCTGGGCTGAGATGACAAAGCTCTACCAGAACCTCAAGCTTAAACTTGCCTAACGAGGGACAAAAATTCTTCATCCACCACTGCTGTGACCATTTCTTTGCATTCTGTGCTTTGCAATTAGGGCATTTGAAAGGGACACTGCTTAACACAGAGGGGGTCCCAGTTTGCAGTTTTTCTAGAGCCTAGGCATGCAGGCAAGTGAATGAGGTTTTGACTGTGCCATTGGCAACCCAGCCTGGGGATCCAGGTGCTGTTATTTCAAGTGAATGTAATAAAAAGATTTCATTTCAGCTTTGCACATAGACAGCAGAGATTGCAATACGACCACTTTTCCAGGGCTGAAGCAGGATAAAATTTATATTATCAACCCGAAGCTCTTCTCCTGATCACAAAATCTGCATTCCTGCAGATGGAGGAAAAAAACAACCCCACGTGACACCACTCACGATGAACTCAGCCCTCTTTTGAACAGGCAGGTTGAAATACTTGTAGCAGACCCTTCACAGTCTATCTGACCTGATAAGAAAGAAAAAAGATAATAAATTGGACAAGTAAATTTGAATTACAAATAAATTAGAGGAAGCCACAATCAAGGTACTGACATTCAGCACGTGAAAAAAGAAAGCTTTTGTGCTGGTAAATTATCTACTGTGAATTATTTACTCAGCTCTGCTGTGAAGAGCTCTCAGATGGGGCAGACAGAAGCAGGTATCTTGTTTGCTGGTTCAGGCTTCTGGTCCTAAGAATCAATCTCTGACCATTAAAAAAAACACTGCTGCCTTTTCAAGTGTAATTTATTCACTAAGATGCTTTTTTTCAGGATGCTGCAGAGATTCTTGGTTTTCATTTGTCTTTGTCTGAGATGTGAAATCAGTTTGCCATATTGTCCATTTCATGCTAATTTCTCAATATATTCACATATTCATTTTGGATATGGCATTTGTGAAGGACTCTGCTGACTCTCAGACACTGCTGTTAAAAATGGAGATAAACCTGCTGAAGATAATTTAACTCTATTTCTGTATAGCAGGTAATATTAAAACTAATGGCATATGAAAGGAGCCGGGGTTTCTATTCACTTTGAGTGCTTCTAGCATTTCTGAAGAGCAGTGGTCCTTGGACAGATAGTGGGCACTCCTGGCTCCAATACTGTGTTGCCAACACAATCAAACTCTGCTTTTAGGTGTTGGAAGAGGACCTGCCAGTCTGGGGCAAACCATACTGCTTTCAAGTTCTTCAAACAAGGAACAGAGTGCTGTGGTGCAGGGGTCAGGCACAACATAAAGCCTGGGAGTGGAATAACACCACCATAAAGGTACTCCCTGGGATACAGATGCAGGCAAAACAGCATGTTTTAAACCTTCTGTATCTTTATCTTCCAACTTTATGTATACTTTGGGTCGACACTGGGTTATTTTTAGGTCATTTCGGGAATACATATTTCTGCAAGAGCTATTTCTGGGACCTCTGCCAAATTGGGAATTATAGTAACCTATACATCCCCCACAATGATGTACACCAAACAGCCATTGACATTCTCTTCTTTGCTACAGCCCCGGGGGAGAAAACACATCTGTCTGTAAGAGAAAGGAGTGTAAAATAAATGCCCACACAAGGCTCTGGAAGAACTAGGCACACATCCCTGCTGGAAGTAGTACATGTGTACCCATCACCCAGCCAGGTTCTCCCCACACAGGTGTCAATGCACTGGGAGCAGCAGGAGTGCTTTGGAGGTGGTAGGGAAGAACAAGGGGGTAAAATGTTGGGATATGTCCCCCACTGCATGCTCAGAGCTGTCCTGCTCTGTGCTCTAGTGTGGTGGACAAAGGAGACAGGAGTTATTCATGTACTGGGCCTCATGGGGCTCTCTGATAAAGCAGGCCCTGCAAACAACTGCTGTAACTCCAGATGTTTTGGCTTGCAGGGTTTGGAAATTCCTTGTGTTAGAAATGTTGGCCTGGGTTTGGAGTACTGGAATTTCATCTGGGAACATCTTTCCATTCATCAAAAATGCATCACGAACCTAACAGCAAATCTGTGTTTCACTGGGTTTGGGTTCACTTGCGAGGGCTTGATGTAGCTGGAAAATACAATGTGGAAACAGATCCCAAGCGCTGCTGGGGCAGGGCAGAAGCCTGTCCCTGCACACAGAAATGAATTGAGCCTCTTGCAGTTGATTTGCATTTTTTCAGGGCTTGAACTGTTCTGTACTTGGTGTGGGGCACAGTGTTTTACTACATGGCCAGAACTACAAAGCACAGTTGCTTCTCTCTCCCCTAATCACTGGTAATGCTCAGACCTAACAAAGAGTAACTAAATCCCTTTTTGCAGCACCATCTTTTCCGGGTTTGCGTGTCAGGATTTTGCTGTATGGAACCTAATCAAGTCTACAAGCCATGATGCCATCAACATTACGGGGAGAGAATTTTTAGGGTAACATCACCTTTCTCCCTTGTCACCAAAGTATGGATCAGCAAAATTCTGATGTACACAGGGGGCCAATTTTCCATTAAAAAAAAAAAAAGGCAATGGAGAAAAATAATTTAAATGCTAAATTAACCCCCCACTAAAAGCAGTGTTTCAGCCCAATGCCTCCTCGATGTCCAGAACAAATTTTGCTAAGAGAGAGTTTTCACAAGGAATCTCTGTCAAAGTTGATCTATTATCTGATAGATAAGTAATGGGCTTCATCAGTCATTTTTATCCATGGGAAGGGGGCAAAGGAGGGAAGAAGGAAGTGAGTCTGTTGGAAGGCTGTCCGTTGGAAGCATTACCCAGACAGTGAGATTGCATGTCTGCATGCAGACTTGAAAAGACACAGATCATCAGATACCAGCGCATGCCTTTGAAAATGGGTCATAAACATTAGAGGGAAGGATACAAGGACAAAGGGAGTAGCAGAGGTTTAAACTACAGAGGTTATTTAAGTGTGTATATGTATGTGTATGTGTGTATGTGTGTGTCTGCATATGTGATAAACAAGCGGGATAAAGAACTTTAATCTGTCAAACAATGATATTGATTTAAAGACTTATTTGTAACAATATTGCTTGACACTCCTCTGCCTTCCTCCTTGAAGCTGTGCTGGCAGCTATATTAAACCACACTCTACAGTAGCTTCTAAAATACATGGAGGAGCTGAAAAGGCATGGAGTAGTGGGAGCTGTACCAGATAATGTGTCTTCCCATAGCAGTAGCTTGGCCTGTTCCCAGGTCCTGGAAGACAGCTGTCTGCTCCATGAGGTGGTTAGCATGCTTCTGACAAAGAACTCTCCCTCAATCAGCTCATGGCACGGTTTAGGAGTCAGCATGGTTCTGGGACAACAGACAGTTTGGGTGCCATCACACTTTTCTCAGATGACCTTGCTTAGGAGATGGTACTTTTCAGCTCAAGCATCACACGTATGAGGAGATGCCTTCTAAATGAAATCGCATGATTTGCACTGTCATCCTTGCACACACCACCACCAGCTTCAAGGTAAAAAATGGTCAATAAAAGCATCTTAGTGGCATATAGGTATTTTTGGCTGCTGCTTCCCCCTCTGCTCATCTTACACCTGGGGAAGTGGTTAAACCAGTAGCTGGCTTTGGTAATACTCCTTTGGGAAAACAAAGTAAAGTAACTGGAATTTAGGGAGCTGGTGAATTGTGGCAGTAGTGGATTTCTACAAGCTGTTTGAATATTACTGTCCATAACAGGGCTTTATTCCTTCTGTGACCCAGGGGCAGGAAATGGGAACCTGGGAAGAAAATAAGTCAGTTTGTTCATATTGCAGGAAGCCAGAAGCCAGCACAGGCAAATATCACATGCAAAGTCCTAACCCAGTGTGATATATCAGAACCACATGCTGCTCAGATCCCAGCAGAAATAAAGATGTTAGTCTGAATTAACTGAGAAAATAGGGAGTATTTCTGGGCCATTTGTTCAGTGCTGTCTTTATTAGAAATGTTGCTGCTCTCCTCCAAATTATGTAAGCATGTGTCACGGCTGGAAGGTAAACAGTGTGCACTCAGTGCTCAGGCATCTTGTCTGTGGAGGGAAAGAGAAGCCCTGTGAAAGACCTCCCACATGCTCTGGGAATTTAGCCTTGAGCACCTGGGGTCTCAAAGGGAGAAATATTTTACATATTGGAGAGCGCATGGAGCCCACCAAACACATGTACACACATTCCTCTATATACTTTCCTCTGAACAGACTGTAATATTAATAATAATCTGCAAAACCACTACATACTGCAGCCTGTAAGCTCAACCTCAGCTTCAGTTACTCATCAGGCCTTTGCAGTCACAGAGGGATGTTCCACCAACAATTCCATATTGTCTCAGTCCCTTTTCTCTGGTTGTGGCCTATTCCTCTCCAATGCAGCCATACAAAAAGAGCAAGAGATTTATTCCAGTTCTTGGGCACTGAATTTTTCAGACATCTGATCCTCTCTTTCTGGCAAAGGGGACAGATACAGTGTGCTTTATTTCTGGAAAAGGGGAAACAGTGAAAAATCAGGAGGCAAAAAGTAGTTTTATTTGTGCTTTCATCCTCCCTCTCTCTCTGCAATCTTCAATGTAGGAAAGAAGTATTGGTCTCATGGGATGTGCCAGCACGTCCCAGCTGAGCAATACCTAAAGCGAGCATCCATTGAAGACATGGAAGCCCCTGGAAGTCGAGGTTGAGGACCCTCAGGCTGGTGAAGGGAGTGTGCTCCGCCTCAGCATGAAACAACAGCAGTAGCTCCTGCACAATCTGCCAGCATTTGTATAAATACCATAAAGCTTTCTTGCCTCCTCCACTCCCAGGCCTTTCTCCCACCCTGCTGGCTACAGTGCAGCCCCAAGGCTGCTGATAAGAGCACCAGTTTTCTGTAGATTGCTCACCAGGTGTGAAGAAATGGATGGCAAGTTGGCAGGCCGGCAGTCCAGACTCTCCATGAGGTGACCGCAGAGGGACTCCAGAGTGTCTCTTTCTCTCCTGCCAGGTGAATGTGACAGTCCTCAGACTCAGCAGGACCATTGTGAAGCTGCAATACATGGATCCAGGATTAATACCTTCTTAAGGCAAACTGCTTATCATGTTGCAAGTAATATTTTCCTAGCAGATGGGCTTAAGCACCACTTTTAAAGCTACTGTTACAGTGAGTGACATAGGGAGGTTACAGAGCCACAGAAGAGCTTCAGACTATTATTATTATTTTTATTGCTGAATGAAGTTGTTCTAGTTTCAAGAGGAAAGGCTGATGAAATTTATTGCTCTACTAATGATCTTCATCATATCCTTTTTCACAGATCCCTCTTGCGTGTTTCTTTAAAACCCATGGGATTATCTGCTGCCTGTTAATAGAAAGCAGTTTATTTTGAAAGAGGATGAACTGATGGATTTTTGTTCCCACGAACTCTATGAGGAGTCCAACAAACCAGATGCAGATGGATCAATATGGGCTGTTCTTTATTTATCGCCCCCTGTCTTCCTCACTTTATTTTTATGGCTATTAAAGATGCTATCATTGATATATCGTTTTTGACTGTCTCAATATAATGTATACACTGGACAATGCTGCCATTGATATTCACGTAAAATCCTGGGTATTGAATGACCTAAGAAAGCAGTGCAGTCTCTCTTTCATCTCCACAGCACTAGATTTAGCCAGGGCTGGATCTCTGGTGAGTAACATTTCTGTTATGCTCCCAGAGCTGCAAGGGAAGTTTGATCTTCGCTCTGAGTATTTCTGCACTTTCAAGTGCTTGAATTTTCCTTTAGGTGGGACTTTGGCAGGCGAGATCGTGGGCTCTTTGCTCCTTTAAAATCATTCCCTTTGGGCTTGTCATCACCATGTAACACAGCAGTGCTTGACTACAGCCCTTTGAGGATGTGATTTCAATTAAAACTCACTAGTCTCTACAGATGAGGGGGAGTCATGCTCCAACATCAGTAAACAACTGATGGGAGCTGAGTCAATCTGGAGTTTGACATGGCTTATCCTTGCTTGCACTGGCTGACAGCATCATGTCATACAGCTTGACTCTTGACAAGAGAATTAAACCTGGTTATGGAAGCATGGGTATCAGATGAGAGTGTCCACGCTGCAGTCCTGATTGCAAATGCTGGACAACATAGTCACCTTCAAGGTAGTTTTAAATGATCCACCTTGAGTTGGGTAGCAGCCTGGAGATGGGAAATCAAATTAAGCAATGACTAGACACCCCACTACTTGAGGATATTTACAGCCTGCCATGAAATTTCAGTTTAGGATCTGAAATTGGACTGAAATTGGACATGGAAAGCTTGATTATTCCAGGCAAGTCAGCTCAGCTCCTGTTAAAAGGAAAGCAAAGGAGAACAACGCACCTACATTTATTAAAAGCAGCTTCAGCAGCAGTCCTGCAGCCAGATTTGCCTCAGATGTCAAAATGAGAGTGTGATGCTCTTGCAGGTCTGGCACCAGGTAAATAGCGCTGTGTACTTGGGAAACTGGTCTATCTAGGGAGCCTGTATTGATTGAGGCAATCCTTGCAGATTTAATAAGAAAAAAATTAATCCCTTTGTCCAGCTAAATCTGGGTTAAACAGGTGCAAATCCAGGGCTAAAGCCTTACAATAGAAGGAAATATTATTCTAGCAACTCAATTTGCTAAAAACAAATGGTGTGGCGTTTAAATTGGGGCATCTATCTCTAGCAACCCAGCACCTCTAATCAGTTTCTCACCTTTACATTTGAATGCAGTGAACGCAGAGGTACTGCATTTACAATTATAGCAGATGACTTCATCCCTCTGAAATGACTCTAAAAGATTAGAATTCATAGATTATTTATTAACTCTTAGTGAATGTATTTCCAGAATGGGAACAACATATTGCATCAATGTCTAGTTCCACAGTCTGACTATTTTAATTAAGAGGGAAATGTACACTGCTGTAAGGAATTCAGCCCACATACCATTGTGCAAGGCTTTTCCTTCACTGTTTCCTTTTTAGTACAAAGCCTTCATCCCTTTAAGCTCACTTGAATAACAGTGATCATAACACTGGAATCTTCCCGTGATAACTCATGAGTAACAGTTCTAGCTAAAACAAGGCTGTTCAGCCAAGCCATCCAAACCAGGCAACCCAATTGACTCGTTTTGATCACAAGTGTCTGATTCACAGGTTGGCAGAGAGATTTGTGGCAGAGTGGCACTGGCAGCCTAACCCAAACACTCCTGCTGCCTAGAAAACAAAAAAGCATCTCATGTAAGTTCATGACAGCAACTGCAACATACCCAGAATTGTTTTTCTTCCTTGCTGGATTTTGTAGCAAATCTCTCCCCTACTAAAGCCTGCACTCAGTTCCTGGGTAGTAAAACAGCGAACCTTAGAAGGGGTAAAAAAATATGAGACAAGCATAAATACTCTGTTCCAGACCTCCAAACCAGGTGCCAGTCCAGATGAAATATAAAGCTGTCCACAGCTAAGTGGACAACGGTTTTCCAAGGCAGGCTGAGAGGGATCAAGGATCAAGTAGGTGAGGAGTCAGACTCAACCGCTGAGAGAGGAATGCTGGCTCTTTCCAACAAAGCTGGGGAATGAGAAGGAGATAAACACAGCCCCGAATGCCTGCAGTAGCTGATCAGCACCAGCACACCACCGAGCCACAGCCCGGGCTCTTCTGTGGGAAAAGGCGGGGATCAAAGTTAGGAGACAGAGGGAACTGCACTGTGATTTAGTTTGACAATGCGCTGTCCCAACAGAAAAAGAAAACAACGTAATTTAGATGCTGTCAGGACAGAATGTCACCTTTAAAGAAATGGAGATCTAATTATCAAGATATCGTTTGGGAGACCTGATATGGAATAATTCACAGACGCAGTGAAGAATTAAATCCTTTCAAAGCCATATAAACATATTTTTCCTTTCTCTTTAGTATGTTTTACAGCTAGGTTAAATGCATCAAACTTCATCATTGAGCATTTAAAACTACACCAGATAATGCTTTTAGGCTTGTTGCAAAATGTTATCACATGCTACTACACTGAGGACTAATTTCACCCCAATGTTCTGTTTCATTAAACAACAAGACTTCTATGGTGCCATTCTTGAACGATAAGGCATATCTGCAAAATGCAGCAAGAATTTGCAGGGTAACTCCTATACATTTAGGATAACTTGAAAGGCATCAGAACTAAGAGCCAGAAAGAAGGCCCATCAAGTTCATGTTAGGCTATTGCAACAGGACTTGTTCTCTTAAATAACTGAGTTGTTTTTTTAAACTCTTGCACTTCACTTTTATAGTGTTGAACTCAAGAGCAGTGTATTACCAGAAGTCACCAAGCTGGACTGAATAGGAACTGACTTAAAGCTTTGTCAAATGGAGCGTGAGACTCAAGTTCCAAAAGTACATACATTATTTTATATTAAACAGAAATTTCCTTTTGGAAAGCTGCTTTCACAATTCACTGAAAATTCCGCCATGGAACATCTTGTTCCAGAAATTTTCACATCCCAAATTTCCTCCTTTTTTCCGAAAAAATTAATTTTGCACATTTGGACAATGGTTAGGACAGGCAGCCAAACTTACTCATACTTATTAAGCAAAGCACTGAACAGCTCCATGGCTAATCCTTTGCTGGTTGCTACAAATAAAGGTAATTGCAGTGCTGAAAAATTACAGCTAATTACAGTTAAGAATGGCAACTGTGGAGTCTGGTCCTACCTAGCTTAAACCCTCATCTTTCCTCCGGGCCAAATCCCAAAATCCTTTTATGCAGTTTTTTATTTCCTCAAATTTCCTTTATCTTCTAGCTTAAATCCTGTGCATACAACATAACGACTGCTGAGATGGAGTTATGGGGCATGCTGGGAAAGGAACTCTGAGCTAGCAGTAATTTGCATGTTTAATTAGCTATATCATCAGGACACTTGGGCAAGGCTTTTTTTTCCAAGGAAACATTCTTCACCTGGATATGCCCCACTGTCAAATCCAGAAACTTCTTGTGGAAACGTATGTGCCTCCCGAGTCCAGAGTGGAACTTCCACCTCAAGGTACCGAGTAAGGCACGTTCTCCACCAACCAGGAATTTGGGCTGGGTAGGCATTCCCAGCTGCATCTTTTGCCTTCAAACAGAGGGCTTTCCCCAGCAGTTCTTCCAAAGTGGACACATTTCCACTCCTCCTGCTCTTGTCCTCATGGAAGAAATAGTTAATTTACTAGGAAAGCTTCTCCAGCTCAGTGATCATTAGGTGAACCGACAAATAAAATGCTTGGGAGGCAGGTTCCAGTATGAATCAGGTACTTCAGGGATGAGAATGCAAATCTCTCATAGTCCAGGTGGCAGCACTGGGGCATGCAATGTTTTGGGACACTATTGGCACTCCCTCCTCTTTCTAACAATCAGAAAATAATCAGTCTCTTCCGAGGAACAGTCCGGCTGTGTCTGCGAGTTCTTCCCCACCCCCAAAACTCACAGCTAAAGCCCAGGCTGAAGCATTCTTATTCCTGCTAAGACAACAGCAGATTAAATAGGATGAACTGATCGGTTGTACTTTCTTGTAAAGTTATCCCCAGAGATAAATGTACAATGTTGTTATGGAGGCTGTGGTGGTGTCCGCAGCGTAACTAAGGCTGACAGACTGCTTGCATGTGGGTGGCTGTCTTCTTTCCAGCTGTGACCAGCTGAATTATATCACCTGTCCCACTTGATATATTAGGATATGCCCAAACTCAAGATGCATGTTGCTGCAATAGGGAAATTAATGTCCACCACTGGAGGCAATTAATAATGATTAGGAGCAAAACAGCAGGGTTAAATCTGTGCATTTAACAAAGTGTTCATACAGCTTTTTTATACTATACTTCAGCCACCAGGTTCTCTCAAATTTCTGCCCCTTTTTTTGGGGGGGGGGGGGCTAGAACAACCTTAATTAATGTGTAAACTTAGTTGAAATGTCAAAGTTGTTTCAGTGAGACATGTTTATTCATTACTTAATTCCAGCTTGAGCCCCAGTAGAGGAAAGCATCAAACATGCCTATGTGAAGGAGTCTGTAGAAAAAAATGTTAACATTCATTTCTGTGTCCATTTTCATTCAGAACAGCACAGCTCTAGGTATTCATGTTTGAAGTCACTGCATCTCTTTGATTTCTGGACTCCTCAGCTAGTGTACTAAAAAGTGGCAGGAAATTGGCACACAGAGAATTTGCAATGCCCAGTTTAGTTCAGCTCCTTAATTACCATAGAAAATGGTGAGTGATGAGTTATTAATTTCTCTTTTGTGGCCAAAACATGATTTCAGATATGAATGTTGGGCATCTAATAGGAACAGGATGTTCTTGCATATTTTAAAACTCCAGCATACAGGAAACCTTGTGGTATGTAGTGCTTTATGAATCTCTGTAAGAAAGCACATAGTACTGCCAACTCCAGGCATTCCAAAACTGATGATAGAGGTTTCTAAATGCCTAAGAATTTCTTTTGATGCAATTTTAATAATAGTGAGATTCCTTAATATTCCCAAGATTTAAAGAATACGTGCACAGTCGTAGTTCTTTTCTCTGCCTCTTGTTTTTTTATTGCTTTTTTGACATTTTCACAGCTTCCTTTGAAACTATAAGCATTTGAATATTGGGGGGAGGGTGGGATGAATCCAAGCTAAAGAAGACTACAAGAAAAACATGATGATTGTGATAAACTAGGAAGACTGCAATGGGGTGTATGATGGCAGGTAAAGGACTTTATTAACCTCAAGTCAACTTTACCTCTTTGTTGTGTTACGCAACAATTTTCATCAACACTGAGGTCATAGATTTTACCAAACCCAAGAGTTTGACCCTTGGCAGTCAGGGTGGGGATGATGATGAGCTATCACATGTAAAAAATATTAATAACTATTCTTATTTTCCACATTAGCTGTATGTTTCCAAGTTTCTTATGTAATAAAAGGGTTCTGGAACTACCCCTCCATTTTCCATGGAGAAATACCTGGGGGCTATGGTTATGCCATTTGCAGAATCCCTGAATTTTACCTTCAGCCACATGCTCTGTATGTAACATCAGGTTCAGTATAAATATAAGGTTCAGTATAAATATAATGCAGAACCACTCTTCAAAATGAAAATTTTACAAGTTCAGTACTGATAGGCCTCATAAGTCCTGTGAGTTCACCAGATACACACTGCCCAAATTAGGTTCTTCATGTGAATGAAACTACAGAAATTCTTTTGCTACTTTCAGGTAAGGAATCATACATTTGTTCATCTAGAAGTATAAGAAAAGACTTTTACTGGAATATACTATACCTTCAGCTGCAAACTAATGGTTGGTAGGGAAAAGAACTTTGTAACTGTGACATGTCAGATTCTGTGGAGGTTTTGCATGCTTTGCCTGTTTTCACAGTGGATAAGCACAATGTTATTTAACTTACATTCAGTCCTGAATAGAGAATTGTCAGACTTTTTTCACTTGCTGGGAAAATTATGCATCTTTGGTGCTTACAATGACGAGCAAAAAAAGCCATACAAACTAAATTTCACTGAAAATAGTGAAATAGTCAAGAAGGAAAGAGAACCTGTCAGGTTACTTGTAACATATCCATTTCTGGGATAGTAATACAAAAATTGAAGTAAAAATAGAAAAAGAGACCAATAAGCCATGCCAAATGAGCTATGCAGAGACAGCAGAAGTGCTCAGCAGACACAGCACTGCTCTCATCAACTTGGCCCTAGAAGAGTATTTGCTATTAAATGTAGACTCCTGCATAAAACATGGTGTTAATGACTACTCTGAACTGGCTCCTTCTTGTGAAGAGGGAATGGTACTAACAAGACAAATTGGCTATAAATATTATTTCAAGACCAAAAAGAGAGTCCTTAAAGGGATGAGATACTGACCCAAGACATTTCCTCTCCTGTGAGAGGGAGGACTGTCATGAAGGCTTTCACATTCGAATTGTTGTTGACTGCACAGAAAAGTGATGATCTTTAATGACTACAGCCATATTAATCAAAGAAGAAATCTACTCTGTACAGTGTGCGTGCCAGTTTTGAAGAAAGTAGCTGATGACAGAGGCCAAAAATAAAATAAAATTAAATAAAATTTAAAAAAGAAATTCAGGAAAAGAAATAGACCTTTCAAATGTATGAAAGGAAATTTTGAATTGCTTCAAGCATTCTACTTAATTATCTGTAAATCTAGGCTCCCTTGCTGACATACTGGGCAAAATAATGAAGAAAAGTTGCATAAATCTTAACATGGTTGCATGATAACAATGACAATAATAATAATGATAATTAAAATAAAAATAATAATGAATTTAAATCTTCGCAGGGCCAATTGATTTCAGGGTAGGCCTGCTTTTTTGAAACACTTGTTACCATGAATCCATGGGTTACCTGCTTTATCTCAAGAATTGTATTCTTCATTTGCTGAATTAGTCTTCAGTATACAAATGAAATCATAGGCAGTTAGGTTTTCTATCTGAAAGTTAATTTTCTCTGCTGTTATTATCTTGACTTAGTTGACTATCAGCAATTATTTATATCTCTCTAACCTAATCAGTTTCAACACATTTTTCTGCAGTACTCAACCTTGGGTGGCAGGAGAAAAGCTATTATTTTAGATGCTGCTTTATTGGACAACAATAAGAAGCATATAGGGAATAATTGTTTAATTTTGTTGCTGGTTTTAAGTTATGAGCTGTAGCAGGCTGGGCTGGACCCAGGAAAGGAGCAGACATCTGTTCACAGGTCCTCAGGCTACATTTGCTTGATCTTTCTGTATCACAGTGCCTTGATCTAGGAACTAGATGATCAAGGGATGTTGTGTGCAGCTGGAGGATAGAAACACTGTGATGTTTTTTACTTTGTCCATTGATCTGAGCACAACTGTACAATGAGCTGAAGGGTTCCAGTGTGTCACACAAATCTCAGTGAAATCGACTCTCATTTATTTTGTTATTTGGCTATTTATCGTTACCCGCGGGCCTGAACATGTCACATGGGTTCACACTAGCATTTTTCAAACACTGTGCCTTGTAGCTGTGTTAATAAAGCAATGGTCATCTAGTAGCCTGATTTTAGATTTTTTTTTTCCCCCTATAAATAAAATTGTGCCAGATGTTTATTTAGAAAACTGGTGGAACAGACTGAGAGTAATTCCAGTTTTTCTGCGAGTGGAAATTGGAATTCATTACTACTGGGCACTAAATGTTCAAATACCATTCTAAGGTCCTTAAATCTATTTCATTTCCATGTTGACAGAGATATTAGACAGCTGTTGGAAAACCTGTCCCTTCTTTCAGTACTACAACAAGAAAGCTTTCCGTTTAACTGCCAGGGGTCAATAAAGCTCTTTAATGTACTAATCAGTGTTGAGAGAAGTCTGGGAAAATATAAGAAAGAATTCTTTCACTTCAATTTTCGTGTGAAATTTTGTCGGTTCTTCCAGCTTACCAGTGGTATTTCTGCCCATCTTCATGGTACACTGGAGGGCTGAAGTATATTTTCTGAATGGTTGCCCTAAGGGCTGGGATGAAGCAGGCACATTGGTGGCAGATTTGGCAAGGCCAGGGAGAGGTTTTGCTTTCTGCAGACTTTCCAGGCTGGAGAGGGAAAGACTTCTTGCTCTGCCCAGGGGTAGGACAAGACTGCTCGACCCTTCCCAGCCACACTCTGGGGACTGAAAAACTGCAGTGCAGGGTTTTTTTTTCTCAAAGTATCTCAAGTCTCGTGCTTTTCATGGTGTGAACAGCATCCTAGCAGAGATTGCCTTGTGGCCATCTCCTCTCTCACTTGCAATCAAGCGATATCACTATGGAAACCACTTGCATGGAAGAATAACATTAGGGAGGGCAGTCTGTGTTGTTAGCTCTCTTTAATGCAATATGTGTCTTAGTCTTTCCTCCCAAAAGTGGAATTAGTGTCTGGCTTTGCTCTTTATGGGAGCTCTCCCATCCCAGCTGTTTTGCTTCCCCATTTCCCCAGGCTATTCTTGCCTGACACCTGATTTTTCTTCTCCTCAGTTGGCTCTCTGAGAGCTTACATCCTTGCTCTCTGGGTATTTTACAGAGCTAGCTCTGCTATCCCTGGCTGCTCCTGCCCCTCTCCTGCGTGCAAACTGTGCTGACAAGATACAAGCACACTGTTATCTTTGCCTTTAATAAAAGCATCCCTCCTTTCCTTTTCTTCTTCTTATGGCCCCAAGTGGAGCATCTCAGTGGTGTCCTCCACCTTCTATCCAATTGCTTCATCACAATTTCAAGGTCTTCCTAAGAAAACAGTGTCCAGGTGACCACCAGAGTAGCTGAAGAGAAGAAAGACCTGGCTTCATCTGAGCCTTGAGGCTGGCTTTCAGCAAAGAGTTTTAACCAAGAGACATTGCAGCTCCTGCCTCCCAGGACGTGGAGCTGCTGCTGTTGGGAAGTGTAGGTATACACCTGGCTGTCACAGGACATTGCTAAGATTGTTTGCTGTGTTCTCATATAACATTCATACCAGGAAAGGATTTTCTGTCTTCATTTGCCAGTTGATGTTTGTCTTTTTTCTTTCACATTCTCCACATCAGAGGTAGTTGAAACTAGAGCTTTTTACACTGCTCAGAGGCCTTCTTCAGATGTGATAGTATATTTTGAGTCCATTTACATATTTTAACACTGCAGCCCCCTTACTTTCCTGGAAAACAAACAATAATTCAGAAATACATGGCTGAGAAAATATGTGCATGGTGGTAACTACTAACTAGCAGAGGACTTACTGGGTACTCTTCCAACCTTCAGCCCTCAGCAGAGCCATAGATCCAAACCTCCATAAAGTTCTGTGTCCCAGTGTCATGGGTTCAGCAGTAGCAGTCATTTTTCTCCTCCTTAGTAGCTGGTGCAGTGTTGTGGTTTTGATTTTGGGCCTGGGAACAGCGCTGATAACACCAGTGTTTATAGTTACTGCTTAGTAATGTTTTGGTCTGACCAACGACTTTCTGAGCCTCATGCTCTGCCAGGGAGAAGGGGAAGCCGGGAGGAAGCAGAGACAGGACACCTGACCCAAACTAACAAAAGAGGTTACTCCACATCACAGCACGTCATGTCCAGGAGGTAAAAACGGAGAGTAGAGACCAGGAAGGGTGGGGGTGCACTGCAGGAGTGCACTGCACGGTCAGATTGGTATCAGGTGGTGAGCAGTTGTATTCGCTTTCTTTGTATTTCTCTCATATTATTACTGGTGGTAGCAGTAGTGGTTTGTGTTATACCTTAGTTACTGGACTGTCGTTATCTCAACCTGTGGGAGTTGCATTCTTTCAATTCTCCTCCCCATCCTCCTGGGACTGGAGGAAGAAAGAGAGGAGAGTGAGTGAGCAAGAAAACTTCGTGGCTGAGAGGCTTAAACCACGACACCCAGTTTAGCCATTTGTAAAGCATATATAACACCTCTTTATAGGAGAGGAGTAAGAGGGTGTGCAGCTCCAGTCTCCATGGATGCAGGGTTGTAGGTCAGCATGAAGTGCTATTATAACCAATAAATGTTAAATGATGCCTTTTTTGACAGGTGAGTTCATGAGTTCATATTCTGAACAGGACTTACAGGGATATTTTATGATAATTTTCCAACAGGATTCTTGACCCTCAAAATCAGTAATCTAAACCAGCATGCAAGAAGAAAGAAATATTTTCTGGTGGTGTAGGCAATGAGCACACTAGCACTCCAATATGAGTGTAAATGCTTTGCAATTGTTTGCTATTAAAGTTTGAAAATCGATTTTCCAATAGCTTTAAATACTTGGGTAAAACCTTATAATAGGTTGGGCAATCATTTTAGCTTTTATAACATAATGTGAATTCAGACACATGGTTATGCTAAAATCTTTCCCACTTGCATACCTCTTACACAGATTACAAAGGGAACGTGTTACAGACAATAAAATCTAGGGGGGAAATTGTCATCCCTTTTCTTCAATGCCATTAAGCACAGAGACAGTGATGCTGGCCATTGCTTAGTAAATGAAAAACAACAAGTTTACAGTTCCTCATTTCCCATGGCAAACAGATTGCTTATTTTAATTTTGAAAATAAAATGATGAAGGCGATGTGGGTCTGTAAATAAGAGTGTGCATCTCAATTTTCTGCAAATGCTTAAGTGGTTTACATCTGTTTCCTCCCAGTTGTATTTCTCAAACATGAATTTCCATTTTAAAAAGAGTCATAAAATCACTACTGTTTCTCTGTGGATCTATTAGCAATAAAATAGCCTACAGAGGTTTGCACAGCCATGGAAAATGTACAGTGATAATAGGCTGTCCTGCTGTTACATGGCTTATGCAAACTTTACATTTATCACTGCGGAACCATCTATCCGCAGGGTTGGAGTACAGCAAACAACTGAATAAAAAAGACCAAAAGAAAGAAGATGATACAGGAAGCTCTATATACACATCATTAATCAGACATGATGAATTCTCAAACTTGAATATATGTTTTCTCAGAGCCAACCAAGAGTAAAAAAATGCTGATCACAATCTGAAATGTAAAACTTTACATAAAATTAATCTACTGCAAACTGATATCGCACTAAAGGACAGAGACAAAGAGAGAGAGTGAAAAAACTTATTTTCATATCTGTCTGTTAGCCCTCACTAATGGCACTCGTGCTACCTGAAGACCAGCGTCTTGTGGAAAAATTGCAGGCTGATACTGGAGCAGCTCAGCATGCAATGCAAGTCAAAGTGTCAGGAATGTGAAAAGGCAGCAGTTGCAGCCATCCACAGGGCCAGACACAGCACTTTCTGTTAGCCAGCCATGAAGCCAGTGCTGTCCCAGTTTGACATGTCCAGCTGAACAGGTATTTGCAACCAATTTAACTTCAGCAGAAGAGAGCCCTTGAGCCTAGAGCTCAAGACTCTTCTAATTTTTGCTTGGCATTGGATGAGCTGGAGGGTTTCCCAAGGCAGCTGGGAGCACACGGTAACCCCTGGCATCCTGAATACATTGTCCATTTGCTAGCTATGCCTCCTGTCAGCAGTCACCAAGGAGGATAGCTAGAGAACCATTAAGGCCAGTCTTTGCCAATTGGGGCTTTTCAGCATATTCCACAGGAATGGTGAGGTGCAGCTCCTACAGAAGAAGCACACACAGATGAATGTCTCACACGAAAGCCTCACTGGGTTGCTCCTTGTTTTCCTCAGTGTAATACAAATGTTTATCAGGATGAAAGCAACTGGCTGCTCCTTATAGATGGCAGAAGGTGACAGTAATATCATTGGATGCTTCTTAGTTAAAAAGGTAATTGAAATTAGAGAAAGAAAAGGGGAAGAGGGGACAAATAAAAACAGAAGAAATGTGGTGTAGAGAGAGGTCAGGAAGACTGGTGAGAAATAAAACCTCTCCCCATTGGGATGGATTCCGGCATTATTCGACCTGCTGTCTTCACAGAAAGAAAACCAGAAAGGCACCCAGTCCAGGCACACATTAATCTGGTTGCCTAAACAGAGTAAAAAGGTTAATGAAGAGAAATGATTCCTTAAGACAAACACAAGGCATATATGAGCTCAGAAAGCAATGACTTTTTGTACATTATTTTGGAGTCAAAAGCAAATTGTCAAAAGTTTCTTTTTGAAGGTCTATGTGCTAGCTTTTGTATAAATGCATCATCTTTTTCCCTCGTCAGGGATCTCACGGGAAGTATGACAGCAGCCTTTATTGCTTGTAAATGGCATACTGAAAAACATGGGACAGATTCATTGCTGGTGGCTTCGTAGTTTTATAAAAGTATCTCTTTGGATGAGTTTTGTCCTATGAGACCTTCTCAGTGCATTGGTGTTTTTAGCTGAGTATAAGCATGGTTGTAAAATGTCAGGTTTGTGAGCAGGAGCTCAGCTGTTGACTGTTTCAGGAGAGATGCATAAGCCTCAGTGATGATAAAATACCTCCATATTTCAAGATCAGTGAAACATCATCAGTTAGAAAAATCCATCACACTGCAAGAAGCTACTTTTATCTGTCCTCTCAGATGATACACTGATATTTTTTTGTGTGGCTTTAGCTCTCTTGAAGGTTTGTTTCTCCAGCTGGCTGTTCTGTTGCAGCCACTGCACAATGTGGCAGCTGCATTATTTCTGAGTATGGTTATTGCTCAATGATTTTTAGAAGCAGAGTTATTGAGTACTACAGTGTATATTCAACAGAAAGGCTGACCTTCACCTTTCCAGATCTGAATAAAACCTCTACTTTCCTTCAACATTGTTGTCATGGTTTAAGCCCAGCCGTAATTCACGCAGTCGCACTCTCACTCCCCCTCTTTCCTCCTCCCCCGCTCCCAGAGGGATGGGGAGGAGAATCAAAAGAATGTAACTCCCACGGGTTGAGAGAAGAACAGTCCAGTAACTCAGGTATAACACAAACCACTGCTGCTACCACCAATAATAATAATGATAAGGGAAATAACAAGGGAAGAAAATACAACCGCGCACCACCCGCCAACCAATACCCAGCCCGACCGAGCAGTGATCTAACCCTTCTGGGTAACTGCCCCCAGTTTTTACATCCTGGGCATTACATGCTGTGGTGTGGAATACGTCTTTGGCTGAGTCCATTCGGTCCATGATATCGGGTTCCATCTCTTGTAACAGTCTTTCAGAGCAGGAGAGGCTGTGTGCAGTGCTGGATCGTTGCCTTTACCACAGAACTCATCTGGTTTCATCAAAGTTCATTCTTTGTTGGGATGATGGTCGGAAGGAAAACAGGGCCATTCACTGGTGACCTGAAGACATCTAGTTGGCATGCTATAAAACTGCTACATAGCACACAACATGATTGAGTTCATTGTCTGTTTCCCCCTAAAATCAAATTCTCTTGAGGTATACATTGAACTTCCCCATCTTCCCTCATTGCCCACCAGTATATCCAGGTCCCTGAGCAAAAGCAATCCCAAGAGTGGGTTTGTCTTTACCTGAAGTGGGAATAACCCAGACTGTCTTTCACAGCAAATTCTTTATGTGCACCCCAGGATCTTTGTCCCCCTCTACAGTATGTAGAAGTTCTGACTGGGCTGGGCCACCCCTGTTGGAAGATCCCCTGGTGTTGACCAACCAGGTGGTTTGTGGTAAATGTGTATCCCAATGTTTGAAAGTCCCAGCACCCATTGCTCTCAGTGTAGTTTTTAACAGCCCATTGTACCATTCGATTTTCCCGGAGGCTGGTGCATGGTAGGGGATGTGATATACCCACTCAATGCCATGCTTTTTGCTCCAAATGTCAATAAGGTTATTCTGGAAATGAGTCCCATTGTCTGACTCAATTCTCTCTGGGGTGCTGTGTCACCACAAAACCTGTTTTAAAAGGCCAGGGATAGTGTTCCAGGCAGTGGCATGGGGCACAGCGTGTGTTTCCAGCCATCCGGTGGTTGCTTCCACCATGGTAAGCACATGGCGCTTGCCTTGGCGGGTTGGTGGGAGTGTGATATAATCAATCTGCCAGGCCTCCCCATATTTATACTTCAGACATCATCCTCCATATCATAGAGGCTTTAACCCTTTAGCTTGCATTGCAGCACATGTTTCACAGTCATGAATAACCTGGGCAATAGTGTCCATTGTTAAGTCCACCCCTCGATCATGAGCCCATTTGTATGTTGCATCTCTGCCCTGATGGCCTGAAGTGTCATAAGCCCACCGGGTTAAAAATAATTCACTCTTATGTTGCCAATCTAAGTCCATCCGAGCCACCTCAATCTTAGCAGCTTTATCCACTTGTTGGCTGTTCTGGTGCTCTGCAGTGGCCCAACTCTTGGGTACATGAGCATCTATATGGCGTACCCTCACCACCAAGTTCTGCACCCAGGCAGTGATATCTTGACAGAGTGCAGCAGCCCAGATGGGTTTACCTCTGCGTTGCCACGTCCTCTGCTTCCATTGCTGCAACCACTCCCACAGGGCATTTGCCACCACCCATGAGTCAGTGTGAAGTACTGGCCACTTTTCTCGTTCCACAATGTCCAAGGCCAGCTGGATGGCTTTCACCTCGGCAAACTGACTTGATTCACCCTCCCCTTCAGCAGTTTCTGCAACTTGTCATTGAGGACTCCATACAGCTGCCTTCCATCTCCAATGCTTTCCCACAATACGGCAGGACCCATCAGTAAACAAGGCATACTGCTTTTCTTTTTCTGACAGTTCATTATATGGTGGGTCCTCTTCAGCACGCATCACCTCCTCCTCTGCAGACATTCCAAAATCTTTGCCCTCTGGCCAGTCCATGATGACTTCTAGAATTCCTGGACAACTGGGATTTCCTGTTCGAGTTTGTTGTGTAGTTAGTGCAGCCCACTTACTCCATGTAGCATCGGTTGCATGGGGTGTAGAACAGACCCTGCCTTTGAACATCCAGTCCAGCACGGGCAACCGGGGTGCCAGAAGGAGCTGTGCTTCAGTGCCAATCACTTCCGAAGCAGCACAACACCCTTCATAGGCTGCCGGTATCTCTTTTTCAGTTGGAGTATAGCTGGCCTCAGATCCTCTGTATCCCCGACTCCAAAAGCCGAGGGGTCGACTTGAAGTCTCCCCTGGAGCTTTCTGCCAGAGGCTCCATGTGGGACCATTCTCCCCAGCTGTGGTTTACAGTACATTTTTAACATCTGGCCCGGTCCGGACTGGTCCAGGGGCTACTGCATGAACTATCTCGCGTTTAATTTGCTCAAAGGCTTCTTGTTGTTCAGGGCCCCAGTTTAAATCATTCTTCTTCCAGGTCACATGATTGAGAGGGCTTACAATCAAACTGTCATTCAGGATGTGCATCCTCCAGAACCCCACAACACCCCAGAAAGCTTGTGTTCCTTTCTTATTAGTTGGTGGAGACATTGCTGTTATCTTGTTGATCACATCTGTGGAAATTTGGCAACGTCCATCTTGCCATTTTGTTCCCAAAAATTGAATCTCCTGTGCAGGTCCCTTGACCTTACTCCGTTTTATGGCAAACCCGGTTTTCAGCAGGATTTGGATTATTTTCCTCCTTTTCTCAAAGACTTCTTCTGCTGTATTGCCGCACATGATAATGTCATCAATGTATTGCAGCTGCTCTGGAGCTTGCCCCTGTTCCAGTGCAGTCTGGATCAGTCCATGGCAGATGGTAGGGCTGTGTTTCCACTCCAGCACTGTCGATTCCAAGTGTACTGGATGCCCCTCCATGTAAAAGTGAACTGTGGCCTGCACTCTGCTGCCAAAGGAATTGAGAAAAAGGCATTGGCAATATCAGTCGTGGCATACCACTTGGCTGCCTTTGACTCCAGTTCATACTGAAGTTCTAGCATGTCCGGTGCAGCAACACTCAATGGTGGTGTGACTTCGTCTAGGCCACGATAGTCTACTGTAGTCTCCACACTCCGTTAGACTTTTGCACTAGCCATATGGGTCTATTAAAGGGTGAGTGGGTCCTACTGATCACTCCTTGACTCTCCAATCTACGGATCAGCTTATGGATGGGAATCAGGGAGTCTTGGTTGGTGCGGTATTGCCGCCGGTGCACTGTTGTGGTCGCGATTGGCACTTGTTGTTCTTTGACCTTCAGCAAGCCCACAACAGAAGGATCCTCTGAGAGACCAGCCAAGGAGAACAGCTGCTCAACCCTCTCTGTCTCCAAAGCAGCAATATCAAAAGCCCATTGGTAGCCTTTTGGGTCTTTGAAGTACCCTCTCCTGAGGTAGTCTATGCCAAGGATGCATGGAGCCTCTGGACCCGTCACAATGGGGTGTTTTTGCCATTTCCTCCCAGTCAGGCTGATTTCAGCCTCCAGTACAGTCAGCTCTTGGGATCCTCCTGTCACTCCAGAAATAGAAATGGGTTCCACCTCTTGACAGCTTGATGGCACCAGGGTACACTGTGCACCAGTATCTACTAGAGCCTTATACTTCTGTGGGACTGACGTGCCAGGCCATCTGATCCACACAGTCCAGTAAATCCGATTGTCTCCTAACTCTACCTGGCTGGAGGCAGGGCCCCTCTAATAGTCATCCCATTGATCACTTACATCTTGTTGAAAGGGATTAGTCTTTATCACAGGAGCTGGAGTAAAATCAGCTCTTCCAGTCCATCTGGGAACCTGCTCACCAGAGACTGAAGCTGCAGCTTTCATGGGATGATCATCCTTGACCTTTGTTCTCCTCTTCAGTTCATGCACCCGTTCCTCCAGAGCTGAGGTAGGTTTTCCATCCCACTTCCTCATGTCTTCTCCATGATCCCACAGGTAAAACCATAGGGTGGCCCCTGGAGTATACCTTCTATATCTTCTCTCTTGAGCAGTGGGATGCCTTTTGTTAATAGCTGAGACATGTATTGGTACACGTGAGGAGCTGGACAGATCAGATAAATTGTCTCTCAATTGTTTGAGGTCCTGGGACAGTTTTTCCAGAGCTGAAGTGATGGAAGGGGTGAGATTGTCTCTGAACTATCAGAGTTTATGAATCATTTCATCCACTGTTAGTGACACAATGTCATTCCAGGTTACTGTTGGCAATGAATCTGCATATGATGATGGTGTATTCCATGTAAATTTCTGCCACATGGGTCGTGTACATTCAACTTCATCTGGATCTATGAGTACATTCCCAACATTTGGCTTGATGTGATAGATCATCTCTACAACGGCTGATTCCCTCAGAGACTGGATGCCTTTCTCAACAGTAGTCCACTTGGCCGAACGACTCATAACATCATCTTTGTATGGAAACCTTTCTTTCACAGCTGCCAAGAACCGCTTCCAAAGGTTGAGGAACAGTTTGTCTCTTGCAATTGCTTCGTCAGTTCCCCCTTCCCTAGCAAGTGATCCCAGCTGTTTGGCTTCACTCCCTTCTAGTTTGTGACTGTTGGCCCCATTGTCCCAGCATCGGAGCAACCAGGTGATGATGTGCTCCCCTGGTTGACGGGTAAAATCTTTTTGCATATTCCGTAGCTCGGTTGAGGTCTGAGGTCGAGAAGTCACCTCTTCTTCTTCTTCTTCTTTGTCATGTGATGATGACTCCTGATCAGATGCTGTCCCAGGCGGTGAGTACATTGTTTCTTCATCTTGCTTCATCTTTCTTGCCTCTTTTTTGCTTTTCCTCTTGCATACAGGGGCAACCAATATTTGTATGAGTTGGTCCTCTGGTTTAGCTGCAGTGATTATCACTGTGGTTTGGGTAGCCACCGTACTTGTCACTGGGGGTAGTGTAGCTGCTGTGCTTAGAGATGGAGTAGCTGCGCTGTCCATTGCGGTCAAAGTTTGAGTAGATGCTGTACTTCTCGCTGGGGCTGGTGTAGCTGCTGTGCTTGGAGTTACAGTAGCTGTGCTGACTGTTGCTTTGCCATAAGATCAGGGGACATATTTTTTCGTTTTGAAGGTGCTGGATGGTGTTGAACAAGGCCCTGTAAGCATAGGCCAAGCCCCAGCACGTTGCCATGATTTGTCCATCTCTGGTGTGAGCAGAACACCTCATTTAAGTGTTTTAATAATTTTTCTGGATTTTGCACTTGTTCAGCGGCGAAATTCCAAAGCACTGGAGGGGCTCAGTGGAACAGATACTCACCCATACTGTCCCACACACCCTGCCACTCATGACTGTCCAGCCTTGGGGAAAATCTCTTAGTCTTCCCACACTGTTGTCTGACCCCAGGCAAGGCCCAAATCTGACAGTTTAACTCTTGGGACCAGACAAAATGGTCATGGGTAAAACACACTCCGTATGTGCACCAACATGGCAATCCCCATCACAGTCAGCAAGCAGGTCCCAAGGGTACTTGAAGGCCATTCAAAATCTGCAAAACTCTAAAACAATGCTGTAAACGGCAGGTGGGGGGGGGGGTGACTGAGAGGGTAAGAGAATGTCTCCTTCGCAGGTTGACCACCAGCGAAGGAGAAAAAAGATGTGTAATTGCTAAACTCTTCTATTATATACCTCCCAAAGTATAGAGGTGGTTACCACACTGGGAACGCAGGCCAGATCAGTTTCATGATCAATGATTATATTGTATTACAAGTCATTACCATATAGTACAATGAAACAAGAACCTTAGCCCAAGGCCTCCAGCCAATAAAGACTAACACAGGAAATACCAGATGCAATAAGGTACGACATGCTCAAACTGTGAGATCAAGAGCAACGACTTTGAAAGCCAATAAATCAGCATTGTGACGAGTGACTATTAATCCAAAACGATGAATGCTTATCACAAATACGATAAGACATGCTCTGGTCAGATCTGTCATTATGTCAACCCTTTGGGCCCCACATCGGGCACCACAAAGACCTGTCATGGTTTAAGCACAGCCATAACTCAGAGCCACACAGTCGCTCACTCACTCCCCTCCTTTCTTCCCCCCCCACCCCTGCTCCCAGAGGGATGGGGAGGAGAATTGCAAGAATGTAACTCCCACGGTTTGAGATAAGAGCAGTCCAGTAACTAAGGTATAACACAAACCACTGCTGCTACCACCACCAATAATAATGATAAGGGAAATAACAAGGGAAGAGAATACAACCACTCACCACTCGCCAAACAAAACTCAGCCCTATCGAGCAGTGATCTAACCCTTCTGGGTAACTGCCCCAGTTTTTACATCCTGGGCATGACGTGCTGTGGTACGGAATACCTCTTTGGTTAGTTTGGGTCAGGTGTTCTATCTCTGCTTCCTCCCAGCTTCCTCTCCTCCCTGGCAGAACATGAGACTCAGAAAGTCCTTAGTCAGACTAAACATTACTGAGCAGTAACTAAAAACATCGATGTTATCAGCACTGTTCCCAGGCTGAAAGTCAAAACCACAGCACTGCACCAGCTACTAAGAAGGAGAAAAAATGACTGCTACTGCTGAACCCAGGACAATTGTATATCACTTACTAAAGCTTGTATTTGCCACTGCTCCAGGAATAGCACTAACCTTCCAGGAGCTGAAGGGAATCTTAGCCTCTGTGTTTATGCTAGCCAGGCCATTTCTTATACTCTCAGGAAATACGAGGAATCACCATCTTGTGGGAACTCTCCTTGGTCAAAGCTAAATCATGGCTGCGTTATGGCCTTGTAGCCATGGAGCTCTGTATGGATCATATACACTGAAGACTGCTGGTGTGTGTAGGGGCCATGAAGTACCCCACTATGACAGTGCTACGGTCCTGATGATGGTACATGCTGGAGATGGCCTTTCTGTCCATGACAGGAAGGATATTTTTGTTCTGGTGAAGAAGTTTTAACACTGGAAATATCGCAAGAGAACTCTAAAGACTGGCCACCAAAAAAAAAGTATTCTGGAAGACCTAAATGGAAAAGCAGCAATTGACATCCTGAATCAAGAAAAAAATGGTAGCATGACATTTGTCAACAACACTTTATCAGGTTTACATTAACAGGTTGTTAGTCATTCATTGCCTGGTTGTTTCCCATCTTGAACAAATGGTAATAAGCAAGTGTTTAGCAAACATTTAGGGTACACAGGATATTTTTTAGGTAGAAAAAATGGTTATGATCTTAGGCACCAGGATTTTTACCACTGACTGGCTTAAATTTCCATTCTTGACTGTCTTTAAGATTTCCATAACGTTGGATTAGGAATGTTAATACCATTGACAGTTAAATTCCAACTCAACATTCATTAATAACCTCTTTCTTGTCTAACATGCCCCCACAGTCTCAGCTGGGTGAAAGTCTACACTCATTACATTTCAAACTTTTCTGTGCATGGGCAGAAGATTTGCACAGCACAGTCCAGAGGTGGCTGCAGTTCATTGGTAGGCGGAACGATTCACAAGATGCCAGGGTTTGCTGATCCCTTGGTGGGGAAGAGAAGGGTCCATGGGTGCCAGGCAAGAGGCAGAAAGAAGGGGAGTGATCAGTTGTAGGAAACCCTAGCTCATTACAACTAGGTTCTTTTTTTTTTTGTAACTGATCAGCCTGCAAAGCTGATCCCATATTCCAAGTCTAACAGATAAAGGGCAAAGATAAAAGATAAATATCTACAGTCTGTGAAGAAGCATGAATTTTGGTAAGCAGAGGATGTCTGCATATTGTCTGAGGTTGAGATGGAGGACTGCAGGGTTGCCCAGGTGAAGAGGAGCTCATCCAAAGGATGCCCTGATGGTTTTGGCTCAGCTGGAGCTGTGATACTGACTTCAGTCACCTAATACCCTTACCAGTCCCTAAAGGGGGCAGTTCACCTTCTGGACTCAGGTGGCTGGGTAAACTGACAAGTCTGAAATGTTAAGGTGGGTCTAGCTGCAGAAAGGCCCCTGCAGAGTCATTCTCCACTACAAAGGCAAGGAGGAGCCGGTAGGTGCACATCACACATGAAATACCCACACTCAGAGTCACAAGATATACAAGTGAACTAGCTCCTGAAATCAAATAATATCTAAAACAACATCTTTTTTTTATTGTATTTAATTGTTCCAAATTTCAGACTTATGGAGGGAAGGCTGGAAGCCTGACATCGCTTAAATCTGCTGGTTTTTAAGGCCATCTCAAAGCAATTTTTGGGAGGCCTGCAGAAGAGAGGAAAATCCTGGCTAAAGCACCTTCTTAAGAATCATTTTCAGCAGTGAAAATATACTGATAGTCAACCTAGTTAAAAACCCAGAACCCAATCAACTCCTGCAGCTCCTGATGACAGCAGCTCCATAACATCATCACTGATATGAACCTTAGGACAACGTTCCCTCTGTTGATGGCACTCCATAAATAATATTCCTACTCATTACTAAAACCTGAAAAAACTCTGAGGGGAGAAATGTCATGTGCCTGAATATAACGATATTACCCATCTGAAAGCTAATGCTCCTATTTTTTTTCTCATACTGCACTGTATATTGAAAAGACCCGGTATAGGCTATAAGTGTGGATACCTATAATTTTTTTTCTCCAGGAATCTTTCCACTTTCTAGACTTATTGAATGCCATAGAGGGAAGGAACAAGTTTAAAAAACAATTAGTAGGACATGTGGTGCTCATTCTTGGCTGAAACTGCACATTCTCATCTGCCTGAAAATACTCAGCAGTCGTTCATGAAAAATGTTTTTGAACTAATGAGCTATATTTGCATTCCCCTTAGAACAGATTCAGAATTTTTCATCTACACTGCACCATGAAAAATGGATGTGTTTTTCACAGAGGTAATTTGAACATAAACCACCGCATCAATGGGAAGACAACCTTTGCAGAAACTTTTTAACTTAGCACATTCCATTTGTTTTCGCTGGGGAAGGTCAAACTTATGTGAGAGATGTAAATTTCATGCACAAACCTAGATGCTGATGAGATTTGTTTTTGTAGATAATCTGCAGCAGAGAAATTTTTCATAATGTCACCACAAAATAAATTAAAATGTTCATCTTCATATGGCTGGTTCCATTGCATTAAAATAAATGTTGCAAGCTCATTTAATTAGTATAGTTAGGAATGTCTCTTCCCTGCTTCACTGACTCTCCAAATCACAAGTTAATTTGTCAAAATCAGACCATTGTTTTTCCTTCATTCTTCATTACTGAAAAGACAGCCCCATTTAAATAAATGTTTATGCTACAGAGAGCAGTGCAGTGAACAACCCCAAAGCCCATGCTGGAAAACTTTTGAGTGCAGAGAGGTAGAGTGCTTTTTTGTGTGTGCGTGTGTGCATGCATGTGTGTGTTGCTATTGGATATTTGACTAGCTGGAAAAGTACAAAATTGAGCAGTCTGCTGTAACTGATGATGTAGTGAACACCATCTCTCATGCCAGCAGCTACATGCACTTGGAAGCAGTTTTCTTCTATGTTTTCAAAGATAAATGATGACAAAAGATACAATCTCTATAAATTACCCTAATCAAATCACTCTCTTCAAGAACTCTTGGTTAATCAATTAGTCAGTGTTCACAGTTCTTATGAATATCACTTCAGAGCCTCCCATAGCTTTGTTCTCTTCCAACAGCAAATATTTAGAGCATTTTATAAAAAAAAATAAATTAGAAAACAGCAACATATATAGCAAATAGAGAACCTCTGCAACCATATGGAGTACATTAGCATAAGGCAAACTTTACAGATACCACTGAGGTAGCAGTTACTTGAATTTTGTTTGTTTCATCAGCTTAGCTATTACTTATTCCAAAGTCTTCTCAGAAAGCATCTATCACAAATGAATGAAAAAGACCACTAGATCATCATCTAAGCCTTATGCTAATCAGTTTTTACACTGTAAGAGGCAGGTACTTCTGTGGCATGCGATGTAGTCCTATTCTTTAACTTTCTCCAAGAGCCTTTTGACCTGCACATGAAAAGCTTTTACATCTCAGCACTATCTTCCTCCCAACTCAGAGGACTCAAAACGAAACAGTCCTGTGATTTTCCTTATCAGGAGGTTTTGGCCTTTATCTTGTGTTAAATTTGAGGGGTTTTTCTGGTTTGTGGTGAGCTTTTTTACTGTTTATCTATCTTCCCTTTATTTCTTTGTGCAAATTGTCTGGAAAAGGGCAAATGAGGCAGAAAAGATCATTGTCCTCACTAGGTTCCTTGGCTTGACAGTATTTTCAAATGTCATTTAATACCTGTACCTAACATGAATTTTATGATACTGAGATGGAGAATCAAACCTATTTTTAATTTCAAGAGCTTTAAGATGAACATTTTTTCATTAATAAATCATATCACTAACAGGGACATTTAATTGCAGTGTTACTTCATGAATTCACAGTAAAAGCATGCTATATATTAATGGTTGGCATATTGAGGTCCAGACATAGGAACTCTTGTGAATTGTGGAAGATCAACATGTGCAGCTGTTAGGACAATTCCTCTAAGATCACCAGAGTAACTGAAGAGGCAATGATATTGAGAGAGGACTTGTTCAAAACAAGCCAGGACCTGGATGCAGCTTCTAAGGGGCATCGGTGATGACATTTTCTGTCATGACCTCTATTTCGCCTTCCTATTTGCTTTTGCAGTGGACATAGGCATCCCAGAATAGGAAGAGCAGCTGTCATTAGTCAGTTTTGTGCAGTCCAGGTTTCTTCAGGCTATATGTCATGTCCCAAGGATGGATTAGTTGTGTAGTAGGACAGTTTTTCCCTATGCCTGAGATGAGAGAAGAGGGCTCTGTCATGCCCCAGGGCTTGGGCATCTCCCCATAATGGCTTTCTGTCTTTTGAGACAGAGTGGAGAAGCAGACAAGTCTATGTAGCCAGCCTATCACTTCATTTAAGTGCAGTTCTGGTTGTGGGCTCCCTTTCCCTCTCGCTCCACAGAAATCCCTACATGCCTCCAACAATCCTAGGACCCCCTGCAATCTCACATTCTTTTCAAGCAAGGGACTGTGAAGGAGAAAGAAAGAATAATAGGGTGGGTTAGTGCCATGAAAGCCCTTGACTCTTGAGGTTAGGCAGAAGGGAAGCCAAAACCTATTTTAGCAAACTGCCCTGCTCCTTACACACCCATGGCATCTGGAGGAGGTGCCTTTCACTTTCCCCTAACCACATGGACAGATACCCACTGAGGACAATGAACCTGGGGCAGATGTGCCTTGGGATCCCCTTCCTCCACTGTTAGCTGCATAAGGAGAAATTGCTGAGGAAAGTCAAGCTGGAGGAGACAGAAGCCTCTGTCCCCACCTTGGACCAACTGGAGGCATTTGCACTTCCACAGCTCTCTGAGGAAGTTTATGGGATAATCCGAAATTCCTTTCTTCTTTTTCCCATTGGCCATCTCATACGCAGACTACCAGTCCAGCAGCAACATATGTGTCGAGAAGTACCTGAAAAAGAAAACACTGGTGGGTTTAGTATTCTTCTGTAGATTAATTTGTATACAAAAGTACCAACCAAACTTGGACTCATGGTTTGGTTCTCTTCAGCAAGTCAGCTACAGAAGACTGCGGGAATCTAGGCTTTGAACTGTATAAAAAGTTTCAGTCAAAGAAGACATACAAACCTGCACATTCACACAGCTGTTATACAGCTTGAGCATTGCTAGCCCATATTATTTCAGATTTTTCTAAGGCTCTGATGCTGAAATCAAGAGATCACACAAGAATCAGATGAAATTATTAAAATAAACAAAGGCTCCAAAATAACACTCCTCAGAAACAATCCTGTTGGCTGCAGAAGAAAATATGAACTGAGTTCATCCTAAAAGCTGAGAAACCAAAAGATGAAGCTAAACATTTAATTTTAGTGATCATGCATGTATGAGGCCTGCTTTTTCAGTGCTGTGGTTTCCTGATGGCTTGCTCTGAAATACGCAGACTGAAGGGGTTGCAGTACAAAGCTATGCGCAGAAAGGTCTTGTATGTACTTTCTGCCTCACCTGTGAATTCACACCCTGAGCCTAAAGCCTGTTTTGAATCCCTCTCAAAGGTCACAAACAGGAAAACCTTTTGCTCTGGCCAGCTGCTATCCTCCCAGTAGGAGGTAGCAGTCCTCTTCCAGGCCAGGTATGCTGGGACCTACCTGAAGCATCTGAGATTTGTGTTGTGGCAGTGATGCTGCCCTGCGTTTCTGCAACAAGAATCATGGCTGGAAGATGGGGTAGGCAAATTCTACCCACAGACCAGGTCTGTGAGACTAGACCTGAGCTGATTTAGAGTAAGTGAAATAAAAGCAGGCTGAACTTTTCCCAATGGAAGCCGAGCTCACATTCTCATATACAAAATCTTTTGTGCTTTTCCACCCACACTGAAGTTACAGATGGCGTTTGTTCAACAGAAAGAAAGTGGGAAGCATCTTCAATCAGGTAAATTAATCTGATCTCGTCTCCTTCCCTCTGAAAAGAACAGCTTCTGCTGTAGCAAAGAGCTTGTTTTTGCTTCAGTGAATCAGATTGCATCAGAAACTCCAAAAAGACTTTTCTGAAGAGCAAAAAAGTTTCATGACCCTTCTTTGTTGCCAGTGCCCCCAGGGCTCAGCTACGCAAACAGATGCTGTGTCACCATTCACGGACAGTGTGTAAGAGACACAGTGATCTCCTAAACAGATTTATGCCATAAAAAATGACAGGAGGGAATGCAGAGTACAACCCCGCATTGCAGGAACCCATCTTGACTTTTAAGAACCTATATATGGTGATGGCTTTATTCTCACTGTTATAAAAGTTCTTAAAACAATCCAGCAACAATTTATCATTTTCATAAACATTAGTCTGTAAAAATCATACCCTCCTCACTGCATTGCAGGGCCCTCAGACCTAGCTGCAGGTCAGAGAGAGGCAAGAACGGCTTTTTGCAGGATTTTTAAGGTTTTGCAGAGGCACCAGCCATACTCCTCTTTTACATAAAGGTTCCTACATCCCAAGGACTGATTGCAACAGTTCTGATGAGTGAATTTCTCCCTCATTATCTCTCCTTTCAAGCTGCATCTGGAGATTTTGGTCTTTCTTTGAATAGTTTCCAAGTGGAGAAATTTACACAGGAATAGTATGTCGTTCACTGGCATTCATTAAAAAAGGCCTCAAGAGAACATTTGAAGGGCAATTTGCACAGGCAGGAATGTGAACATGTGGGATAAGACTACAGGTTAGGTCATAATAATACTTCTACTGTGCATTTACTACTTATATTAGTCTATCTACATATGTTAACAGAGATGCTGCAAAATTCCTGGAGCCCAACTGTTCACCGTTTTACCTCATGCCAAAAGCTGCCACTATATTCCTTTCTATGGGAAGGGAGCCATCTCCTTTTGTCTGTGGGAAGCAGTGCTTACTCCCACCTAACGCTGCCTCAGAAAAAAAGCAAAAGCATCTGAGAAAACTGCTTCACCAAGAAAACCTGAGTTAAGCTGCCAGTAATAAATACATTTATTTGGTAGACAGTAAAAAGTACTGAAGAGTTTAAAATAAATTCTGGGTTATTTAAACTTTATTTATGACCAGGAAAATAAACCCTCTCTTCTACTATTAGTGTTTTTTATCTGGGCCATCAAATGTCACACCCTACTGATTTTGGATGTAAGGTCACTGGAAACAACATATCAGTGGTGTCAGCAATACAAATCAACTGGAATTCCCCTAAAAATAAAAATGTCAGGAGTAAAATAATAGGCAATAGTTATTTCATGGTATGAAAGGCTTGTAATATATCAAGAGTTCACCTTTTTCTGCCTTTATCATATATCACTTCGAACATTAAGTATACCTCCATTTCATATATTTTAAATACAGATTATGTATCCAGCTAAAACAATAATCTCAGAGAAAAGTGCACTGAAATGATTGTTTGGGTTTGCATTCATTTTCTTGAAATGTCTCCTAATTCATATCAAATGACGAAGCAATAGCCCTGCCTATAAAAGGCAGTGCAGTGCACCATCTGATGCTTTCTAAGAACATATTTCTGTGTTAATGGAATATGGGAATATAAAATTGATCTGAACTAATGGTTTTAGCAAGAAGAAAAAGAGCACAGCCTTTCACTCTGGCTGACCCTTCATTTGGCCCTTAAAAGCACGAGCCAACCTAAACCAAGCATTGCAGGAAGCAGTAACAAATGCCACTAGGAAGGCAACAAGCAGCACATATTTGTGAAAAAGCCTCCTTTGAAGTTTCTGCGTAGATGAACACATCTGGGCCTGTTAAATAGTCTTTAGTACAAATGGGGATTTCCTCAGGCCATTTGTGACTGTTATTAAATGGCTACCAGGAAAGAGGTTACTAATTTGGCTTGTATCACCATGCTGAATTATAACTAAATATGCTAAATGTCACACCGCACTCCATGTGGCATGCACACAAAGAGAAGCAGGCAGCTATAAAGCCATGTTGTATGGCTTTAGCAGTAAGAACCTGCACACCAAGTTTAGATGCAGTTGAGTTTGTGATTTACAGCCTGCAAGCATTTGCACCTTTTGTGTTTATGTGTAATGAGGAAAAGGATGGGAGTGGACTGGCTCAGTGCTATCATATCACTTACTTATAATAAATCTGGCTCCACATCCATGAAGCTTCCAGACCTGAAACCTCTTGGGGTTCAGGGGAAAATAAAAAACACCCTGTGAAATTAGCATGAACATTTCTTGTAAAGAAGAGCTATGATATTGGTTAGAAAACATTTTTGATAGATTCTACCAATGTCTCCCTCAAAAAGTTTTTCTTTTGGTTCTTTCCTAAAGAAGGCAGCGTATTCCTCCATCAATTCCTTCTATACTATATGGGAGTTCAACAGCACTCCACTTCTTGGTCATATTAAGGTTGTAAGTGCCCAATGTTACACAAATGAGCAACATGCAAATGTGGTGGTGGTGGAATATGACCTAAGACTCAGATAAGTGAAACTTGACAGGTTAAATATAAATCATACTAGCCAGCTGATGTACATGTTGTTCTAGCAGGGCTGATACATTACCGCATCATGTGGAGCACAAGCCAAAAGGTATGTCATCTGGAAAGGTGGGGAAGGGGGGCTGCAGCCTAGAAGTAGGAGATATGTCAGCACAGAGAGGTGGCATATCATTTCTCCTGTAGCTGAAGCCTGTGAAACAGATCCTGTAATATTCTCATTAAGGAGTTTGGAAGCACTTCAGTGATAAGAGAACTGCTTTTCTGTCTATGTTTTGTGATAACTGTTGCCACAGATACGTGATGCCTGGGCAGCAATTTTCCTATTCCTTCCAGCACTTTTTCCTTTGTATTGATTCAGCAATTTTCTTGGGCAAGAGAACTTGGGTTTCATGGCAGTGACACTTTCTACCTTGGGCCAGTAAGTTGTATTCCCCAAAAGAGAGATTCTGGAAACACTTTCACGTTTTTATCATTTTTATCATTTATGCCATGTAAGATTCAAGATACTGACTGATGGACTGTGCACATCATCCATTTCAGTCCCTGTTGTACTGCCAAAATACTGTCCTCAGCATGGAAAAAGTGAAATATATTTGATGATCACAGTTTCATTATGTCAGGAACTCTCTGCTGTTCCTTGCTATGATGGGCTTCTCCCTTTCTGCCTCGGATTCTGGTTCTGCCTCTTTCCTGCATTAACCTGCAGTGATCTCATCAGGAAAGCTGATCCATGAAGCTGAGGTTATAGCAAATATTACTTAACCTAATAACTGATCTGACAAGTTTTTAAATGTCTTTTAATATTTTCTCTCTGGTTGTGTTTTCGTTCACACTGTATTGATAGCAGCTGAGTAGCAGCAGCCATGGAGGTAGGCATGAAACCTGTCTTTTCCTCCCCTGCAGTATGCAAATGTGTCTGAACCCCAGAGGAATCTGTGAGACAGTCTTGTTTACTCTGCTTGACCTGCAAACATACCCTTTCTCTGGACTTCTAGCTGTAAGACACTTTAAAACTTATTTATGGCACAAAACATAAGGTTACCCATGCTGGGGGAAGAAATCCTTTATTTATCTGCAGCAGGTTCAAGAACACTTACAGATAGACAAGGTCCATGTTGTTTCACAAATGAGTATCAGCCTTGACCTGCAGAAACCAGTCATGGTCTTACTGTGTTGTTTGCATGATACAAACCCTGTGGCTCTTCCACGTAGAAAGTAAACTGAGATGACTAAACTGACTTCATTTGGTAATTCTCTCAGCTGTCTGATTAAAATGATTAATGGTCATTCTGGTCAATGCTGGATTTAATTCAAGGTCACAGAAAAAAAAGATCAAAAGTCACTTTGCTGACCAACCTCTATTTATCTAAGGATTTTTTTATTAAAGGAATTAATCTGATAGCTTTTCCATACACAACACATTAATTATTTATACATTTGATACAAAATTACTTCATACAAAGATTAAGATTGAGTCTTAATTACTGGCATGAGGAACAGAGATTTAGTCATATGATGAGCCTCATCTAGATCAGTGCAGCTGAATCCCAGTTAAAAAATGTTGGTTTAAATATGTACTGAGCCTTGTATTACACATACCCAGACCACTTTACACCAAACATGTAATGTACAAGTAGTGGGTAAACTGAAGGCAAAAAATAAATCTTCCCTTGAGAAAAACCTCAGCTTTTGTGACACATTTATCAGAGTGTCTGTTTTCAGGAAGGCTTAGCCCATCATCCTTCATTTTGAGATTTGAAGTGACAGATATTTAAAACAAATAATGATACAGCAATTTTATTCAGTCTGTGGAAGTTTGAGGGGAACATTCTCAGCCTTAAGGCACTGAATTTCAGTCAGAAGTAATTTCTAATGTTGCTTCATCCTATTACTTGTAAATTCAATATAATTAGAGGCATATTCAGTTCATTACCAATTTGAACTCTTGCCCAGTTTTTTTCAGTCTGTTGCTTTTTCAAAGCACTTTATTAAAAACTTGTTTTGCTGTCATATGTTTTAAAGGGAAATAATATCTCACAACTAATCATTTATTAAGATAATGTAACCGCAAAATGCAGAAAAACAACAACATAACCTCACTAGAAACAGATGGAGAGTGAGAAATAAACCTTTGCTTGGTTGCACATGAATATTTTGAACTTACACTTGAAATATGTATTAGCTGTATTTTCATCCCAGGAGTGATAAATACAACATTAGATTGAAAAACAATTATTTCCTTTGCTTTTGGGCATATAGTACATTATTACCTAGACTCACTTATTGTTTCAAATAATGTCTTCTGAATTTTCCTGTGTTTTTCACTTCTCATAAATGCCTATAATGAGAGACAGGAAAACTGAGCAAAATGTGAAAACTATTTCACTATATGCCTGTTATGTTGTTCTTTCTGCTGCCTCGTTAGGCCAATTGTCAAAAATCACAGCAGACAGCAAAGGTTTCCGTATTTAGTGGTAGAAGATGGGCAAGAGCAGCCTTTTAAGCCTACAGGCAGTGCCTCCCCAACACATCTTTTGGTGCTGAGGGGAGGATTTATATGGATTATATACTAGTTACAGAATCCCACAAATCTCACATTGGGAAGCATGCATGCTGAACTCACTATTGTCACTGGGTAATTATTTTAACTGGTCTCAAGCAAGTGTTAGGAATGGCATTCATTGCATTCCTCCTGTTTGCATACAGCATTGGTGCCATGGTTTTATATAAGGGTATGAAAACTGGTTCTCCATACACTCTTCAAAGCTTTACCAAGAGGTTTGAAACCTGTATTTCCTGTGTCACAGGACCACTGTTTCAGCTGCACACCTTATCTAACGGTGCACTTGCTACTCCCCAGGTTAACAAGATGGTTATAGAGTTAGGTGCTGTGAGAGCAGTAGAAGCAGCTGTGCTCACTGTCTGGACCAGTGATGCCCAATGGCCATTAGCCTTGCTGAAAGATGAAGAGAGATTGCCAATAATTCCCCAACAGGAATGTTAAAACAAATACATCTTAATTCACGTTTACAACTCCTAAGGGATAAGTCTGAAATGCAAAGTAAGCCCTGCAAAGAGTTTGGGTAAGTAAGGCCAGAATGATCCCCAGAAGTGGTAGCTGGGCCTGGGATGCAAGTTTAACATAGAATCATAGAATCATAGAATAGTTAGGGTTGGAAAGGACCTTAAGACCATCTAGTTCCAACATCCCTGCCATGGGCAGGGACACCTCACACTAAACCATGCCACCCAAGGCCCTGTCCAACCTGGCCTTGAACACTGCCAGTGATGAAGCATTCACAACTTCCCTGGGAAACCCATTCCAGTGACTCACCACCCTTACAGCAAAGAATTTCTTCCTCATATCTAATCTAAATTTCCCCTGTTTAAGTTTGAATCCGTTTCCCCTTGTCCTGTCACTACAGTCCCTAATGAAGAGTCCCTCCCCAGCATCCCTATAGGCCCCCTTCAGATATTGGAAGGTTGCTATGAGGTCTCCACACAGCCTTCTCTTCTCCAGGCTGAACAGCCTCAACTTTCTCAGCCTATCTTCATATGAGAGGTGCTCCAGTCCCCTGATCATCCTCGTGGCCCTCCTCTGGACTTTGTTCCAACAGTTCCATGTCCCTTTTATGTTGAGGACACCAGAACTGCATGCAATACTCCAAGTGAGGTCTCAGGAGAGCAGAGTAGAGGGGCAGGATCACCTCCCTTGACTTGCTGGTCACGCTTCTTTTGATGCAGCCCGGGATACAGTTGGCTTTCTGGGCTGCGAGCGCACACTGAAGACAGCTCATGCTCATTTTTTCATCGACCAACACCCCCAAGTCCTTCTGCGCAGGACGGCTCTGAATCTCTTCTCTGCCCAACCTATAGCTCTGCCTGGGATTGCTCCCACCCAGGTGTAGGACCTTGCATTTGTCATGGTTAAACTTCATCAGGTTGACATCAGCCCACCTCACAAGCGTGTCAAGGTCCCTCTGGATGGCATTCCTTCTCTCCAGTGTATCAACTGAACCACACAGCTTGGTGTCATCAGCAAACTTGCTGAGGGCGCACTCAATCCCACTGTCCATGTCACTGACAAAGATGTTTAACAGGATCAATCCCAACACAGATCCCTGAGGGACACCACTCTTTACTGGTCTCCAGCTGAACACTGAGCCATTGAGCACTACTCTTTACGTGAAGCAGGACTCTTCCTATCAAGACCTGTTGGATTTGCTCAAGCACTACAATAGCTTCCTAACAAAATCCAAGGAGACAAAAACCTCTCAGAGGTGCTCTGTAGTATAGATACACACTCCTAATAGAACAGCAGCACTTAAGAAAGCTGGTCTTTGAACCACTCTTGCACACCCCCTGCTTTCCCAGTACATCTCTCAGCAGTGTCTAGCAGGAGCTCATCCCCGCTCATTGTCTGGGGTGGTTTGTGAGCTGTTAGTGAAGTTCAACAAGAACAAAAACAAGTCTTCCAGTAAGTAGTGTTAGGGCGAAAGTCTCTGAAGTGCAGTCTCTGAAATCGACAGTCTCCCAGACAGTTTTCAACAGCATTAAATTACTTTACAGTTATTATTTATTCATTTCCTTCTTCTTACAGGCAGAATCCCTCAAGAATAAGTATTCACCTATCAATACAGATGTATATAGATTGCATGTATGCAAGATTTTTGTCCTTTTTTTTTCTTTGTCTTTTGCTTCCATTTCTTCACCATCCTCTTTTTTATTCTTTTTCTTCCTGTTGGTTTTTTTTATTACTGTTGTTGTTGTGGCTTTAGTTTCCCCCTCCTACATTTTTTATTCTTATCGTATCTTGTCTTTTACTGCTGGCTCCATTCCTATCTCTGTTTGTCATCAAATGTCCAGCAGTTGAACAGTTAACATTGACAGGCAGACATGACCACCACAGGACTTCTAAGTTAATAACTGATATCATCAAAAAGTATGAGAGAAAGTGAGCCCTAAGTGCTAATATTTCAGGTCACTTGTAGTTTCAGGAAAACAATATTAAATTGGTTGCACTCCTTTCAGAGAATGTTGTTAAAAAGAAAAACAAACAACAATCCAACCAACCAAACCGAACATTTCAAACAAACTAAACCAAAAACATATTCCTTAATGTAATAGCATTTTTTTAGGACACGTAAATATATAGGCTGTGTTGAAACCAGGCTGGTGCCACCCTCCTGCTGAGACAGGAATGGCAAGGGTGAAAACACTAAACCTGAAGTGGCCCATGGTTTGACAGTACCAAGGGTATTCCATAAAGGGGATCATGAGGGGAGACAAAGGGTGGCTGTTGGGAAGATCATGAGGAGAGACGAAGGGTGGCTACGCGGGAAGATCATGAGGAGAAAGGAAGGGTGGCTATGAGGGGAGATGTTGTGGTTTAAGCCCAGCCGGCAACCCAGAACCACACAGCCACTCACTCACTCCCCCCTACCTTCCTCCCCCCACACCCAGAGGGATAGGGAGGAGAATCAAAAGAATGTAACCCCCACGGGTTGAGGTAAGAACAGTCCAGTAACTAAGGTATAACACAAACCACTGCTGCTACCACCAATAGTAATAATGATAAGGGAAATAACAAGGGAAGAGAATACAACCGCTCACCATCCGCTGATCGATGCCCAGCCCGATCGAGCACTGATCTCACCCTTCCAGGTAACTGCCCCCAGTTTATATAGTGGGCATGGCATGTTGTGGTATGGAATACCCCTTGGTCAGTTTGGGTCAGGTGTCCTGTCTCTGCTTCCTCCCGGCTTCCTCTCCTCCCTGTCAGAGCATGAGACTCAGCAAGTCCTTGGTCAGAGTAAACATTACTGAGCAGTAACTAAAACCATCGGTGTTATCAGTGCTGTTCCCAGGCTGAAAGTCAAAAACCACAGCATTGCACCAGCTATTAAGAAGGAGAAAAATGACTGCAACTGCTGAACCCAGGACAGGTGATCATAAGGGGAGACGAGAGGTGGCTATGAGGGAAGATCATGAGAGGAAAGGAGAGAACATGAGGGGAGATGGTGAGGGCAAAGAAGGGGCAGCCATGAAGGGACATCATGAGGGGAGATGAAAAGTGGCTAAAAGGGAAGATCATGAGGGGAAAGAAGGGTCAGTCATGAGGGGAGATCATGATGGAAGACAAGGGATGGCTATGAGGGAAGATCATGAGGGGGAAGGAATGGCAGCCATGACAGGAGGTCATGAAGGGAGAGAAGGGGCAGCAATGAGAAGAGATCATGAGGGGAGAACAGGGGTGGCTATGAGGGAAGATAGTGAGGGTAAAGGAGGGGCAGCCATGAGGGGAAATTGTGAGGGGAAAGGAGGGGACACCATGAGGGGTGAGTGACCGTCATGAGGGGAGATCATGGGGGGAGGGGAAAGGGTGGTCATAAGGGAAGATCATGATAGGAGAGGAGGGGCAGCCATGAAGGGAGATCATGAGCAGGGAGGAGGGCAGCCATGGAGTGTGAGGGGTGGCCATGAGGGGTAGGGGCGGCAGCTATATAGTATAGGCCACTATAGGGGGCAGATGAGGCATAACTGCAAGTGGAGGTCATGAGCAGCTGGCATAACGGGAGATCAGTTTGCCCTTAGTGACAGGGTTTAGTGCTGGGCTTGGCAGTCCTGGGGTAATGGTTGGACTTTATGATCTTAAAGGTCTTTTTCAACCTTGTTAATTCTATGATATCATGATATCTGTACATCTGAGGTCCGGGCTGCATGCAGGAGAGGCATGAACATGAGGATGTGTGTCCTCAACCTACTCTCAGGACAGAGTAACATACAGAGGACTCACACCTCTGCAGCAACACTAAGGCTGCAGGGTTTTCATACACCCTTACCTGCCCAAAGCTCACAGATTTTTGGCTACAGTTTTTGCTGTTTAATCTTCTATAAGCATATATTATCCCACCAGATAATTTCATTACTTTCAATCTAAAACAGGGATCTCAATCAACTTCTTAGTGGTCCCTGGCTCCCTTGTGCTTGTCTGGGAGGGGAACCAGTGTTAGCAATGCCTAGGGGTTTTTAAATCCAGATTATTTCCTGATTATTGACCAGACATTTCTCCTGGCCTGTGCAACTTCTGAAAAAACCTTTCACATTGCTGTGAAACACAGTGACCCAGAGGTGGGAATCTGGAGCTCTTGTTGCCCTTGGCATGTCTTGGCACTCAGAGAGAACCGCAGTCTGCAGGTCAATCAATCCAGCACTCTGCACAGACACAGATGTGTCCCTGAGAGGGCTAAAGGGGTTGACAGGACAGTGCTAAAGGCATTTCTGCAAGAGTAGTTACTACTTGGATCTTTCGGAAACCACAGCATACAGATAAATCAATCACAAACTAACCACAGCTGGCAGTAGATACATTCACACCTCATGAATGGAAGTGAATTGTCTTCTTGTTTGGTAATTCAGTTGTTTAGCCCCAAGATCAGTTTGCCAGTTTGAATCAGAGCAGATTTCTGTAACCCAGCACTGCACACCACAGCTTGTGTGAAAAAAAATACTCCAGTCTTCTTTGAACTTCTGAGTATTTTGACCTTCAGAATTTGTACCATGAATTTTTAAATTAACTAGCTCATAATTAAATCAACTGATTAAATAAAGAATTTTTAGTTGATAAAGTACCGTTATGCATTCAGATGGCACAGGGGTTTTAATGATATGTAGATTATCCCCAAGAACAGCTTTGTCCTCCTACACAGCTTCCTGGGTCCCTCCCTGCTAGCAGCCGCATCGCTGGCCATGTAGCCCACCCAAATGAGGCATGGTGGCCCTGAAGACAAGGATTCAAGACACTGTCTCTGCTCTTCATTCCATGGTGCTGGTAAGGTGTACTGCTGTTTTGTGCTTCCATTTCCCCCTCCAAAATGAAGCTGTGAAGTACCCTCAGCTATAGGGTGCTCAAGAGGAGCATGATCTAATTCATCCTCGAGATTCAGAGCCTCACAGCACAAAAGTATATTCAAGCAGGAAAGGAGGAGTGGTCACCAGACATTTTTCAGTGAATGGCATGTGTGAGAAAAGCTGGAGAAAAACAGGAGACAAAGGACAAATGGACATTTCTTGAGCAAATATCAGGAGATGTGGCTTTAATGAAAGCAGAGGGTTTTGGCTGAAAACTGGCTGAAGAAAGCTTGCAGTTGGGAATAAATCATAGAATCACAGAATCATTTAGGCTGGAAAAGACTTTTAAGATCATTGAGTCCAACTGTTAACCTAGCACTACCAATTCCACCACTAAACCATGTATTTAAGTACCACATCTACATGTCTCTTAAATACCTCAAGTGATTGCACCCCCACCACATCCCTGGGCAGCCTGTTCCCACGCTTGATAATCCCTTCAGTGAAGATTTTTTTCCTAATATCCAGCCTAAATCTCTCCTGGTGCAGCTTGAGGCCATTCCTTCTTATCTTACTCCTTGTTACTTGGAAGAAGAGATCAACACCCACCTCACTCCATTCTCCCTTCAGATAGTTGTACAGAGTGAGAAGGTCTCCCCTCAGCCTCTTTTTCTCCAGATTAAACAACCCCAGGTCTCTCAGCCTTTCCTCATCACACTTGTTCTCCAGACCCATCACCAACTTCATTGCCTTCTCTGGACCTGCTCCAGCACCCCAATGTCTCTCTTGTAGAGAGTGGCCCAGAGCTGAACACATGATTCGAGGTGCGACTTCCCTAGTGTGGAATACAGAGGGACAGTCACTTCCCTAGTCCTGCTGGCCACACTATTTCTAATACAGGTCAGGATGCTGTTGGCCTTCTTGGCTGCCTGGGCACAAGCTGGCTGGCTCATGTTCAGCCAGATGTCGACCAACACCCCCAGGTCCTTTTCTGCCAGGTATCTTTACAGCCACTCTTCTACAAGCCTGTTACATTGTGTGGGATGTTGTGACCCAAGTGCAGGACTCACCACTTAGATGCCCTCTCCTGTTGTTTGATTTGGCTTTTTAGCAAGATATGCTGGTTTCTGTGTAAGAAAGCTTGCCTAGAATATTATGGTTCGCACTAATTTCTCCCTTTAATGGCAGCAACATCCAGAGCTCTCAGTCTTAGCTCACCGCTGGGTGCAGGCACCAAGAGACATTGCATGAGAAGCTACGGTGTGACCATTGCAGGTATCTCAAGCCCACTCCACCCTTGTCCTTGCTTGAGCATAAAGAGCGTTCTATTGCATATGAAGTTCCCCTGGCTTTGGATCATTAAAAAACCACACCAGGAAAAGCTGCTTGACTTAGAGGTGTCATTTGGTGTATCCTTTCCCAACCCTTAAAGGTGAGCCCATGACAAAATACAACAAAAAACTGTTTCTCAGGGGATAGAAACAAAGGACTTAATTTTTTTCTAAAAGCTTTTTAGGTCAGTTCCCCAATGCAAATCTTTCTTCCAAATGTAGGACTCAATATGCCACATAAAGCCATACCTACTGCTCAGAGTCTAAATTTAGACCCTCTTCAAAACTGAAACTACACCAGAGGAAAAATATCTAACAATGGTCTTTATTTAATTTGACATATCCCTCTTCAAAAACTTTCCTTGCAAATTTCTTTTGTGTTCTTTTAATAGAACAGTTCCTTTCCTTGGTATAATTCAAGTGTGGCATAAAGTGGGAGCTACCCATTTAAAACACATGCATGTGCAAGTAGAAAGATAAAAGAAGTCTCAAACAGCCAAACTCCTTAATGTTGCAAATAGAGAATAGAGGGAGAAGGTAAGAAGAAAGAGGGAAAACACAATGCTTGAAAGAAAAAGGAAAAAAAAAGAAAGAAAAGAGTTGTGAAATGTTTTGCTGATTCTTCTCAAGATAAGGATGCATGTAATATTTATCACATTGTCAATATTTTGATACTATCATTTAAATATCTCACTATTGAAACAACCTGGAAAATGGTAATGTCATATGAATAATCATTATTATTATATTCCACAGATCAGTTCCCTTTCATGCATGCCTTCTGTCGGTATTTCTTCTGTGTTTTGTTTCACTTTCATGGAAGCACATGAATGGGAGCAGAATTTGCTGCTATTCCTACCAAAAGCCATAATCACGTGTTTTAGACATGAGACCTAGCTCCTGTATGATGGACTGTGGTGATGCAGACAACAGATAATAGGATCAGAGTAATCAAAATCAAGCTTCTTAGAATCAAGCAAATGTGTTTAATAACCAAGAGGCACCCAAATCCATAAAATAATTCATACCCTGAAATGGCACTAAGTGGAATGTTTTTGAAAACATTTTCAAGATGTATTACCAGATTTTTAATTCCTGAACTGTGCGTACAGCACATTTGTTTGATTTAGTGTCTAAAATAAACTTTTACTACTTTTTATTCCTGCTAGCACTGAAACAATTAACACAGGAAAATGGAGCGTGTGTGACTGCCCCCAGCCCAATCATCAACACAGCTCTTAAGCGCAATCCCCACCTTTTAGTCCAGCTTTGCCCTTAGCTTCACAACTGTGGCCCCACTGTAGATTTCCCCTGGTGGTTGGAGAGGGGATGCAGTTTTGGACTGTGTTAGAAGGAAGAGAATGCAAATACAACTTCCCAAAACTCAGCAGCTAGGTTTTGTGATATTGAAATGTTGTGGATCTCAGAAGGGCATTTAAAACAAGCGATAGAGACAAGAGACTGTCAGACTCCAGATAACTCCTGAGCAAGATACAGCTCAGATCATTAGATGATAGTGCATGTGAAAGGTGTGACCCTGGAAGAAGAAACAGAGAAAAAGATCAGCTAGATAGAGGAGCAAAAAGAGGCCAGGTTTACTTTCCTGGGGAAAAAAAAAAAAAAGGAAGCCTATGAATACTATGAATAGGCAAATGATGAAAGGACAAGAAAGGGATTCAGCCCTAATCTTAAGGAGAGGCAGAAGTGAAACAAAGAACAAGGATGTTGCATGAAAAAACAAAAGCCAGAGGACTCTCCATTGCTGGCAGTGTTCAAGGCTAGGTTGGACAGAGCCTTGGGTGACATGGTTTAGTGGGAGGTGTCCCTGTCCATGGCAGGAGGGTTGGAACTTGATGATCTTAAGGTCCTTTCCAACCCAAACTATTCTGTGATTCTGTGATTCTGTGACTCTGTAGGGTTTTTTGTCCACATTAAGAAAAGGAAGATCTCCGTGACCAATGATTTTTATTAAGAGTAATTGGGAAGACTGTTGTCAAAGTCAGATTTAGACAAGAGAATGGGTACTGACAGCTAGGACGTGCTGTAGGGCTGGAAAGGATTCTGATTGGAAAGAAAGAAAATCTACTGGCTGTCCATGATAGGCCAGATGACACTGCCATAGTCACATTAGAGGTGATCAGGGATGGCTGCCAGGTGAAAATGCAGAAATGAATGAAGTTACAGGTGCCCTTCAGTAGGCAAAGAGCAAAGGCATGAGTCAAGATGTAGGATACACTGACGGCTCATGGGCCAGTGCTATTAACAAGGTTCTGGGATGTGTGACCTTCAAAAAGGGGTTCGCAGGATGAGGACTGCTCTTGGGAATGGACTCTACATGGATAACTCCTAGAATTGTGGTCTCATGACTGATAAAAGCTTTAAACTAGAAACAGAGGATAGAGGATTGGGAGACTCAATCTCTATCCCTGATGCTAACACAAGGAGAAAAAGAAAAATCAGATAAATGAGATTATTAAAGTGGGTAATAGGACACAGAAGGGGAGTGGAATAGGCAGCAAGAGAATATGGTAATAATATTGAAGAGAGGAATAAATGTTTGTGTGATGCATTAAACGAAATTTGCTATTTAAAACTGGATTAAAACAAAATCAAGAGAAATGTTGTGCATTAAGACCAGATACGTATAGGAAGTACAATCTCTGGTGCAGAACAAAAGAAAAGAATATTACAGGAACAATAGAAACACATTGGAATAGTAATCTTGCCTCAAACACAGGCGTTGAAAGATATGCATTATTTAAAAAAGAAGAAAAGGTTAAAGGCGATGAGGTAGCAATTCTCATTAACTGATGAAGTAGACTGAAAAGAAATAAGAATTGATTGCTTCAGTAAAGCCCAGAAACAGTCCATGTCAAAAATCACCTTTAGAAAGCCTGGAAAAGACAATATCTGGGAATTAGAATAGGGTCTGCCATTCACTTTAATGGTTAGATCTTGTAATGGCTGAAGATCACCCTCTTACAACAAGAAACTAACGGAACACATCATTAGAAGAGTTTCAAGTTCACCATGTAAGTAAGCAATGCTTCCAAATACAGTACAAACTATCCTTGCATGAAAGGGACAAATTTCTACAGCAAGGAGACCCAGGCTCTAGAGCAACATCACATTAGATATGGTTCTCGAAGTACCAAACCACTCCAAGATAATTGCTTGTAGCATAGAAGCTTGGTCTAAGTGACCACAACCTGATTCAATTTTAAATAAGCAGAAGAATAAAACCAGACCTAGACCCATGATCTGTGAGCTTAAACTTGAAATGTCCAGCAAAACAGAAAGTTAAATCTGAAGACCTCTAGGATTTGAACGTAGCAGGGACCTGGCCTCAAGAGTACAAAAATTCCTATGAATTTGCAGCCCCATTCCACTTTCCTTACATACAACTAAGGGGAAAAAATCATTGTGGAGTAGAACAAACATCCCTCACAAAAAAAAATATGAGGAAAGAGCTGATGTAGAGCAAAAGAAGGCGCTGAGCAGCAAAGAGAAACTTATTTAAGGTCCAAAAATGCAAGACTGAACTTAATAGTCAGGCTGTGGAAGATCCTGCCAAAGAAATACACAGCAAGTGTGCATCAAAATAAAGTAAACCTATGGGCAAACACATACAAATAATGCTGTTGGGACATTTTTCACTGGCCCTCTGTGCCAGCTATCCCATTGTAACTCAATTTTTACCAAGACCTGCTCAGCAAAACACAGCATATCCACTTCCAAGTTTTATACTGGAAAGATCTGTGCAGTGTATGAGCCTACCCTGTCCCATGTCACTACAAACAAGTTAAATCTGGTTTTACTTTACATGGCACTGGATTTGCAGAAGGCTGAGTTCCATGTCTCCAGTGTGAGCATTTACTCATCCAGATATATCAACAGCACCATAAATCATCTTACCATTCCAAACTACTTTTGACTACAGAAACTGCATAAGGGGACCAAGCACTATCTCTGAGCTTTTATTTCTATTTCATAGTGGCTGTTAGATGGCCTTTTGGAGAGAGCAGGGTTGGCAGAAATGGTTGAGGAGAAAAACAGGTGAGGAAAGGGTAAAGAATAAGGGTAAAGTACAACTGTAGTACTGTGAAGTGAGTACAGACAGGAGAAATCACACACTGAGTATGATCATTAGCCCCTGTAGTGTTTTGCGGGCAGGGATAGTATTTAACACTGTATTTACATAGTGACTAGCACAAAGAAGTATTGACCTTTGACTAGAATGAATGTGACTTTAATAACTACAAAAAGAACAGAGTCTTGGGCCTCAACTACTGTTTACACTGAGCACACCAATGTGTGCCGTGCACCATGACCCACAGCAGTTATAGGCAAGGCCTTCTGAGCACAGCGACTGGACTATAGCTGTCTTTACTTCATCAGGTGCTCCTGAGGACACTGAACCCACAGCTAAGTGGAAGAATCACCATGACTGCATCCAGGGTGAGCACAATATAACCACAGCTCCTGCTACTGAAGGGTACCTGGTCTGGCTGGAAAGCATCCCAGCCGACCTGTAAAGCTCAAGTCAGTTTTTCATGACAGTCTCACTGAGTGTCTGGGGCAAGTGAAGGCACTACAGAGCATCCAGACCCACACATGGTGGGCAGGTTTTCCGTAGGCAGCATCCCAGCACCAGGGCTCAGTGTAACCCTGTGACCACACTGGAAAGCAAATTATGTGGGCAGCAGTGACCTGCACCTCTAGTGCAAGGCACAGGGATCCTTTGCAGTCCTTCATAAGTCCTTCGATCTCTTCAGTGCTACCTCCCGGTGTCACGGGAGTTTTCCCAGCTCAGTCCTTCCTCCTACCACTGCTATACCTGTACTGGAAATGGCTACCTTCTGTGCCACTTCAGCATGTTACGGCACATGATAGATTCCCAATAACACCTTCCTAGAAAATCCAGAATTTCCTTTTTAGGGTTACAGAAACTTTTAAAAACATTGGATCTCACACAGGGCATATGCTTCCACTGGTGTGAAAATAATGTGTGTGGCTTTGCTCCTTCAGGCAACTTCTTCGTGCATCAGGTAAATGATGAATTACCCTGTCAGTCAGAGCTCTTCCTTTCAGGGAAATAAAAGGCATGTGTTTGAATAGAAGTTACTTAGTTTTAGCTACCTCACAGCCTCATGGATGGATGTGACAAGTTGCTTCTGTGGCACCCAGTCCTGGAAGCTGCTCCTTAGATTTGGCATGGGACACAGTGCAAGCGCAGCAAAATAATAGCCAGAGCTGAAGTCTGGGCTTCTGGGCATCACCTGAACTACACAAAACACTGCAAAGCCTGCAGCGTGAGGACAGCATGGAGCTGTTTTCATCTCTAAACCCAGTGGCTGACACACAGAGTCCCTGCTGCGGGCTATAGTTCTGCTGGTCTTTGGGCTTTGGGCTTGACAGATCAACCTGGGCTGGAAGCTGCTGCACTGTATCAGCAAAAAGCTGCAGCCAAGGCAGGACAGATTCCCCTTAAAATTATATACATATATATATACATGTACATATATACAATATATATACATAAAAGTGACATGGGGAAAGTAATTACTAGGGAAAAGTTACAAGCTAAGGAGTAGCCATAAGGAGTAGCCATGTCCTCTAGATGCCTTCATGGAGCTCATTTTTATAGCTTCTCATAACCACATACTTACCAAATGTCATTCTTGATTGGCAATTAGTTCCAACTCTTTACTGAACTTACCTTCATCCTCATGGCACTACCTTGCTACCCCCATAAATGTCTCACCCAAGAGTAATGAAAGAAACTGTTACAGAGCTTTGCTGGCTCTATCCAGTTAAATGTATGCGGGGACAGGGTGGTCGCTGTTTATAGAGCCTTTATAATGAGGGACGATCCAGAAAGATTTTAACCTTCTCATCATCATGATATGATAGCCCTGAGGGTAGTGAGCACTGTACAACTGGATTGGTCCACTGCCGATGAGTCTGAAGTTTACTTACAGCATGTGGGTGCCTTCATCAGACAGTCTGGAGCATAAAGAAAACCTGCACAAATCCTACTTTTACTTTTTACTGTACTGCCTAATAGATGCTTTGTCAAGTTATACATTTCTTGCTGTGACAAATTATTATTCTTCTCCTGACAGGACCTCCAGCTGAGTCTGCTGTGCTCAATTAGGAGTAAATGCATATTTTAATCTGCCCCATGGTGTAGTAACATTTCACTCTGTGGCCTTGGCAAAGGCACCATTTAACTATTTCTGCAGTGGTTTCACATGCAGCACATAATTCTAACATCAGCAGCATTTCCGTCTGTTCTAGTTTCTGTGGTAGTACTCCCTTAGGCATTGGGATGTGGACAATTAAAGTCCACTTTATCATTTTGGAAACAATGATTACCTTCCCCTGATACAGTTCATCACTGCACAGCAGCTGCTTTTACCATCACAATCATCTTTGCTTATCCAGGCCATTGCAGTCTTCTGGTAAGCTGTTGCGATCACTCTCCACTGGTGGACTATCAAAAGGTGCCCTATGCTCCTCCTAAAACAATGCATCAGGTCTTGCCCTTCTCACTAGTCATGACCAGCTCCAGATCTCCCACCACCTATGGCAACAAACAGATCACCTCAAAACCACAGAGCCTATGCTGTATGGAAAATTTTCCAATAAATTGTCAAGACTCTTGTGAAAGGTCTTCTAATGCTGTAGCAGCTCTTGAAAACTACCGAGGCGTGACTCAGCAGCCATGGAGAGCTGGTGAGATGGGAACCCACACGACATTACTTTTATGGTGCAATATGGCATCTCTTCACTCTTTGCAGGGAAAACAAACAATTAGGGGTTATTTGTGGGGGGAAAAAAAAACAACAACAGTCTTCTGAGAGGAATAAATTGCACTAAAAAAGGAAAAGTGGAAGATTCTCTACAGGAAATCAGGATCTCTGTGGAAATATTCAGTTGTGCTGGTACATTCAGAATGATGCCTGCCCAGAGGGATGGCACTGCCCTTTTTGACTGCCTCCATGTATTTTGGAACCACTGAGTCTCAGAAATACTTCTAGAAAAATCTTTAATTTCAAGTCCCAATTTTTAGGCTTCTAGCTTTTTGCAGAGGATCTTCTCATATGCTGTTTTGCTTACCTGTGGTCAGAGGTTTGATCATTCAAAACCCTTGATTGCCTAAAACAAACTCATGGTCCCTGATGCATTCAGTAGCCTGAAAATCCCATTAATTATTTGAAATCATGGTTAGCTGCATTAATTCAATGTCTTCCACTCAACTTAGAGAACAAAGGCTTGACTGCAATTTTTTTTCTTTTATGTGCAGTGTGCTCTCTGGTACTACTTACCCTATTAAAAATATATCTTGTCTTTTAATCAGCACAAGCAAAACAGAGATAAGCCATCTGAAAAGGACTTGAAAAGCAGTTAAAGTAGCAAAGGAATTATGTGCAAGTCTGTAGAGTACAGTTATACAACATCATACAAAAATGTAATTGGTATCCATGAAAGACACCAGCAGCTGGGTCAAGAGGGTTCTTCAAGGAACAGCTCAGCAAGGCAGCCGCAGAGCAAATGTTTGCCTTTTCAGTGCACTCAAGGCCTGTATTGGTACACCACTGCTGAGTGATCAAGCCTACTTGGTCTTTAACTTCTCCAATATGGCCTTCCAAGGTTGGCCAGGGAAAGGGATCAATGGAGCAGTCTGATAAAATGCCTCAAGTTAAAGGCTCAAGGCATTCCATTGGCAAAGGCAGCCAAAGCAAGCAAATCAACCCCGTTTGAGATTAGGATTGCTGAACATAAAATTTTAAGAAATAGTAACTTCTTGCACTGCATTGCATTACATCTGCAAGTCAACAGACTCATCCACTGTGGTTCTGGTATCCAGTAGGACATCTAGTCTTTTACAAGCAGCTGGGTGATCCCAGGATTCCTGAGAAAAATCCAGTGGCAATTAGAGGGCTCTGGGACATGTCAGATCCCTGCTTAGCAACAGGTCCAGTAGCTACCTTACATATGAGAGATGATACACAACAACATAGACTTTTATCAATAACACCTCATTTCCATGGGTGAGCACTGAGCTCACACTACATGTGCCTTGACCTGCTTATGCAACACCACTGGTCACTTTGACACTGTGTGTCACTTTTGTCTGATGTGGTGGGTGTGCTGCACAGACCCTGCTATGGGAGAACTAGCTCAACTGTTAACTCCTCTGGGCTAGCTGTCACTGCTTTTTATTGGAGATCCGTGCCAGATCTGAAACAGTGCCTCAGCAATGAAAAGCTCCCCAGGAGATATGGGAATATCTCATTAGCAAAATTACTTTTTTCCAAGAGTGGTTTTTGTGTAAACATAAAGCCCTTCATTTACAATGAAAACATTCCAGCAGTCGTCTCTTCTTCCTATTTTCATGTAATTTGCCAGGAATTTTTATTGTTTTCTTGTATTTGTAAGGAAAGGAGCAAGATCCTTCAGGAGCTGTCTGAGGCGGCACATGTTTCAGGTAATGATAAATACAAATGCAAATGTAATCTGGGTGTGGCTTTTTGTTTAGTAGTTTTCATACTGCTTAATATATTTTAGCTGCTAGATTAATCCTAGCCCTATTGTAGCAGGGTATTACTGGGTTGTGGCATCACATGTGGCTCACTATCATAGCCAAATAACTTTTGGGGTGAGAATTAAATAACCTTGACTTGTTTTCGCAAGCATAAAATAAGCAAGTCTGGGAGATTGTCACCAGGCCTTGAAAGAAGAATGAAGGAAGGAGACTGGATAAGGCAGGAGAAATAGGATGTGCAGCATTTTACCCCTCCAAACTGTGGAAATCGCATAGAGGGACTCATCAGAGACTGTAGGTCCTGCACAATCCACAGAAATGGACTGTAGTACAAGGATCTGCTGGAACAACCCTGTCTGTACAGCCCCAGCACATCTGGTCAGATCAGAGCACAAATAGACCAATGGCCATCTGAATGATTGATTGTGCACAAGCACAGAGACATGGAAATGCTCTTCTCTATCGAAGGTGACTGCACAGAAATCCCTGTAAGTTTGTGTGGATTAGGATCTAGATGCTCATCTCTCTTTCCCAAGGGATATTTTGTTGGCCAGTTTTCACTGGGTTAAACTCATGTAACTAGATCACAGCTTCACACCCCAGTGATACTTCAAATGCAAAATTGAGACTTGTTTGTACTTTCTTGGTGACAGATTTCTCAGCCTAGGAGAAAGAAGGATGAACAAAAAACTCAGATCAAAGCCTTGATCTGGCAAAGGAAATGTTACTTAACAGCAGCTAGGAGCTACCAGCCTTCAACCAATAAGCACTGAATGAGCAGCATGGTTATCTAGCCATGGGAGAGAACTTCCTTCTGATCATAACTGTCTCAGGAAGAGAATCATACTGATAGCCAGACTTTATGTCACCATTTCTAGCATAACTTTGGAATATGTTTGACAAACCAGGTCACATTAAAAACCTGCAGTTATGAGATCAAAAAGGACACATTAGTCCAACAACCAATACCAGAGTTGAAGGCAAAACCCAGCACTCCTACATCCCAGTCCAGCACCCTCTCAAGAGTTTGTTTTCTCCAAGCTGTCTTAACTACTGCTGGATGTAACAGCAGCATATTTGCATGCTGTCTCCATTGCAGTGATACTTGCCTTCAGAAAAAGGATACCAGCTAATTAAGAGCAAGCTCTCTGATGATCAGTTCATTTGCAGTTCGTCACGGGCATGGTTTTGGGATTGCATAATACAAAGCATAGCACCAGCCACTCCAATAAGAGAAATCGAGAGAGATGTGCAAATGGAGAGATGAGGATTTGTCCTTGAGGGAGGACGTTTAGCATACCTAGAAACACAACCATTTTTAAAATTAATTAATCCCCTGAAGGAATTGTGAGTGATGGATTAGAGACTTTAACCGGGGAAGAAGTCTGTGACATGGTGTGTGTTTGAGGAGGCACTGAAAAAGGACGTGAGTTTGCAGTCTCATGTTCTTAAGCAAAACCGTCAGCCTCGGTGTGAACATATTCATTGGCTGGAGAAGGAATGGCTCAAGGGGACCCTCGGAGCTACATGCAAGCAGAGAAGGATCTGCGGCACCTACTGCTGGCCAGCCAGAAAGCTCTGAGAGCAGCTGTGCAAGAAGCAGGGAGGAAAAGCAGCACCAGGGAGGAATATAGCATGCAGTGACATTTTAAAAACATATTCTTGACTCTGAGAAATGTCTAGATAAGCAGGGTAGCAGACGATATGGAGATTTCTTATTTTAATGGAAAAGAACAGCAGGACATTGTTTCAGATGTGCTTCCTTACTAAATCTGCCTGTTAGTTTTCGAGTCTAAGTCATCTCTATCTTAGTATGCAACATGTTCCACAAAGTAATGAGATTTCTTTGAGTTTCCACTGTATTAGATTTCTCTACACATCAAATATTTAATAAGAACTAGCATCCAGCCATCCTCCCTCCTCCCCTCCACAATAATATTAACTTCAACTGAGACACCAACATTCTGCTATTCACAGTGCTGTGAAGGGTAAGTGAAAAAGCCCTGTATATTTTTCCAAGGGATTTGCTGTGCCCCTCTGCAAACACACAGTAATTGAGAAAAAGAATGACCAAGAGAAAAAGACACAGTAAACTGAAGGTGTGAAAAGAGACTTCTCATTAGTCTTTGTGTCAGTTATGCTATCTGAGGAACAATTTCATAGCAATAGCATATTTATTTGATGTGGCACAGATATCTGGGCTCACTGTTACGGATGGCATTTGCTCTTTATGCTTAAAGTACCTCTTTAACAAAATGGCACTCCATAAAAATTTAGTGTGTTCCTACTGTAATTAAAAAGCCCTAGTCATTTTTGCATTTACGATATAAACTATAATAGCTGTAAAATCCTGCAATTAATTTGCGCCAACACTTCATACTTGAGAAATTCTCATTACAAATTTCATTACTTATTCACTTATCTGTAATTTGTCCTATATAACCTAAAGAATATTAACAAATTTAGAGTCACTTTTGCTCTATTAAAAGCTAAATAGAAAAGCCTTTCACCTAGCAAGCCAATCATGATAACATTCTCAAGCCTGCTCCAAAATGGCGGTGAGCTACAATCAGGCTATACAGAAAGAAATATTCTTTATGAAGTATGAGCCATAAACAACACGCAAAGCCCTTTAGAAACTGTGTGATGTACCCTTAGCTAATCAACTGCACCCTCATTAGTTTAAAAGCATTACAAGGCTTGAGTGTCTCACACTGTGGCTGTGAATTTGACATGCAGCAGGGCAGGACTGGCAATAAAGCAACAAGGAAATAGTTATTTATCCAGGCAACAGCAACTATACAAAGTCCAGAAGACAGGGATTTCTGTTTCCCCTTCCCTCTTCAGTTTTCTTCCCTGTTGCTCAGTCATAATTTGCTCTCTGGATGTATGCAGGGCTTCAAGGGCTGTAAAGTCTTCAGGAGCACTTAGACAAAGCCGCAGTTTTCCTCCAAATAAGCAATGGTGCGACTAAAACAAGACAAAAGAAAGGACTGGCAGAAGAGGGCTGCACGTGTGAGCCCATGGATGAGGGAGAGGAACTTTGGCTGCCCTATAGTTTCTCCTGGCTGCTGAATTCTGACTGCATGAGAGCAAAAACACCCAACTGCTCTTGAAATTTTGACCATATCTTCTTCATAGCTATGTGTTCTCTGCCATCTCCCCTGGGGCCAGTGCTCCAACCCTGCAGATGCCAGAACTCTGCTGAAAGCATCTTAAGTAAAGAAAAACATCAACTCCAAGACCACTGACTACCCCTTACTCTATCCAAACCCAGTCCAGCTCTGCCCAACTTCCAAATAGCGCTTCCAAATACACTTTTCATGAATTTTCACCCTTTCTGTTCATTTAAACTCATGTTTACTTAAAAGAGGATGCTTTACTCCTTTCCCAATTTTTTCTGTGTTTTTGCAGGACACCGCTTACCTCACTCACTGCATTAATAGGCTAATTCTGCCAAGTCTTGCATGCGATGGTAAAATATGACAATAGAAGCAGGCAAGAAAGGTTAAAGCTCAGATTGGCCCTCTAGCAAAAAAAAGAATAAGGATATTTTTTTTCCTCATAGTGCAAAATCTACAACTCCACCTCCAAAACACTGCCTGCTGAACAATTTGTATTACAGCTCAGTAACACAAGATCTGGCTGTGCCCTGAGTATTCTGTGAATGAATGACATCAGAATAAGTTATGAGGAAATAAGTAATGATGTTCCTAAAGCTTAGGTAGGCTGAAACAAGAGAAAAAATACCTGGGATACCATCAGCTTTAACTGAGAACCCTTGGAAGCATGCAATTAAAGATTTTATTCCAATGAGACAAATGAACTTTGGCTGACTTTGCATCTTGACTTTGCAAGCAGCATGAAAGGCATTATAATACAGTGTGCAAAAGAAAATGTTGTGTAAAACAAGGCCTAAAAAAAAGTAACTTCACCTCCCTGAAACAGAAAAAAGCCCAAACACAGTGTACCAGAGCAGTGTCACTTGTTTTCCATGAAACTATATTCACAATGCACAGAGACTCAAAGATAAGTATATATGCATATACTATATATAGACATACAATTTCTCCCCTTCCCAACAATATATAACATTATATTGGCATTTTACTAGACTTTGTGGCACATTTATTTTATTTCAATCTGTAATTAACATCTACAAAATTTAACTGTGAGGCAGAAAATTACTATTCTAGCACAAGTAATCTTGCTTCTCAAAATGGCAGCTTTAACACAATCCATACATGAGAGAAACTGTCATACTTATTAGTTTTGTGTGCTCCATCTTTTATAGAATATTATGGGGTACATTGAAATTTTATATGATTTAATAAACTTATATGGTAGCCAAGTACCCACATAACTGTAACAAACTGTACTCCTCTCTTAATCAGGGCTCTTGGTACGTGCAGGATGCTTTTTCATTACTGAAGCCTTAGCTTATGGCAAACCAAACACTATTAAAGTACCTTCAGAAAAGTACATTTGCAGTACCACAATCCTTCAAATACATAGCACTTCAATTCTGGAGAATAGTTGTAAAGAGGAATGCAGGATCTACCTTTCTTCTACCATGAATCAACTTTGCAAGCAAGTCATCTAGCAGAATTTCCATTGTGCTGCATAATAAAACAGTGGCAACAAATGAATATACACACCCACAGACACACATGGGGTTTTGGATCAAGCTGACAGACACTAAAATGGAATAACAGAAAAACTGAGGAGAAAGAAAAGTTTACCAGGCCTCCAAATCTCTGTTTAGTTATGCAGAGATAATACCTAAGATTTAAAGTTATTTTGTCTTTGGTGCACTCGAGGCAATACGTGATACCAGCTGCCATCTTTCCAAAAGTTGCTGGCCCACCTAGATAAATGGTCCTATGCAGAAAGAACAGTGACGCGCAAGGCTTCTGGTTTGATCTAAAAGCCTTCTCCTTAAAACATGTAAATTCTTTGCATATATTTGATACACACACACAACTCTGCAGCTGCATTAAGACCAAAAATCATCAATACTCTGCTCTTCTTTATACTCTGGGTGCCACCTTCTTACTTGCCAGAATTATGACACCCTTAACATTCTTTCATGTAGAATTAAGAAGTGTCTAGTAATTAGGGTCGATGTTTACCCTGGTTATCTGCAAGGAAGTATCAATGAAGGAACAATTCAGTCAGGCCACCACATTTCCTATGAGCCACCCTCAAGCGTTTGCAGTCAAGGCAAGTAAATGAAACATGTTCAGTTGCTCCCCTTGCTGCATGAAATGCCAGCAGAACTATAAAAAGGGACTTTCAGAGGCAACAGAGTTGTCACCTATTTTTTATTTTCTGCTTCTATGTTATAAACATGACCTTCCACCTGGGGCTTTTAATGCATTTTTGCACTCTAGAGTGCAGGACATTGCACCCAAATTCATGCCTGAAGTACATTTTTTGTATTTGCAATACTTTTAGAAATTATGTTTATGGAATATCCTTGGAAGAGAATGAACTCTTTATTCATAATACATAAGCTTTACATTTTTAATGACAGAATTAGACCTTCACTGACTTTATAACTATACTATCAGCCAACACACTCTAGTTTCAAATTAATTTGAAATAACTCACACAATGACTTTCTGCAATCTGAATTGGAGAAGCATGGACTTTGAAGTAGGCAGAGACTGTTAAATTAAGCAGGTAATTGCAGCTACCACTAATGAAAGCACATAACAGTTCCCTTATTCCTTCGCATGGATTTCTTCCAAGATGGCAGAATGGGTGATCGCTTTTTGCAAAAATCTGACTTCAGAACTGGCAGAGGTCTCTGAATAAAGTGGATTTCTCAGTATGTTTTACTACTCTTTGTATCATGCAAATAGGTTTGTTTAAAAGCATAGTGATAATTTATATGTACACCAGCATGGAGTCTATGCTACCTTCTTACCAAACAGCTTTATTGGATTAGTGCATCCCATTCTCAGTAGGATCACGTTCCACTGTGGCAGGAGATGTGAGATGTGCAAATGCACATGACTAGAGATCTCTGCAGATGTCAGTGACTCACTGCTCCAAGTGAAGGAAAGCTACCCTTCAGGACAGCATTTATATACATGTGGGTGCTCTCCTTGAGGGAAGACTTAAATGTTTGCCGGTGCCTAATACAACTAGGACCTAATCGGAGCTTTTAGGTGCTGCTATAATATTATTATTAATTATTACACAGGCCATATTAACCTATAGGGTACACACATGCTTAACTTCAAGACTGCTAAGAAACACATATGATTATGAAACAGAAAATATCTTTGGGGAAATAATACTGTAATAAATCTCAGTCACTGTGATGGATCCTAACAGCATGTAGAGGGGTTATATTTACAAGACACAGGGTCTGCAAATAAGATATGGCATTATCTTGCAGTGGAAAAAACTCATCTCACCCCTCCCTTCCAAGCCCACTAACGTCCTAAATTTTCATAGGGCTTTATGCTGCAATACTAACTCAACAAAACTGTTAATAAGTGCTACTACTGCAAAGTCAGTGTCTGCAGTGATATACTCAAAATCAAATAATATCTCCATGTATCAGGTGAGGAATAAACTGGAGCTGTTAGGTTTTGCCCACTTCAGAATTAGGTATTTTCTTTGCTGCAAGTATTTCCGTGGCATATTCAAATAGACCAACACATGCTAAGAAAGGCAACTAATGCTCGATAGTTTCTAACCACAGAGGAGAAAAGGTTCTCTACTTTTGAGGACTGACAGGTCCTCATATGATAAACCTGTCAGAAGTGTTACCTAACATTGTTGTCTGCATGGCAATCTGTTTCCCAGTAACACTGGTTTCTGAGTAGCAGTAATAGAATTAATTATACTTCATTTTGCTGTCTTTAACAGTATTGACCAAATTTAAGAACAAATGAGAAGCGCTTATCAAGCTTGAAGAAAATAATCCATCAGTGGCACAATTTAAATTCTCTGCAGTTCTCTTATTAATCAAAGTAACACTTACTATCCTATCTCCACTTCCCATTAACAGTCATTAAGCACTGTTGCTGATTGAAGCAATTTCTTTAGGGATCTCAACCTCATTTTTAAGAGAACCTTCTACAGTGGAAAACAGTATCATACAGGAACAGCGACTTCAAGAGAGGAAGAAGGTTCTTCAATCATGTTCTGACCTTGACATTTCTCTGCAGCAGAAGTTCACCGGCTACACAACCAACATGCTCCGAACTTCTTCTGTCTTTCTTCTGGCAGCATCAGTGCCCCTCTATTAACAAGGGAGAAAAACACCACTTCCAAAGACTGTTATAGCCAGCAGGTTAAGTGTCTTTAACAACTGTACTGGCCTGCATCAGTGATTATTATTTATAGAGCCTTTTCATACACAGGGAACAATAAACAAAAAAAGAAATCATGAGACGCTCATTCTGTCACCTTACTGTCAATCCTCAGAGAAATCCAAGCATCTATAAATCTCAAAGATTATATGGTACAGAAAAGATTTCTGATGTTGACTTTCTCTCCCCATTATAAACAATGTCACAGATTGATAGCTTTTGTTGGAACAAATGCAGTCCTTCTCAGAGGAAGTCTAGCACATGGACGTAACACAAAGAGGCAGGGAAAGCCTGGGCTATAAGCACTGAGCTACAGCAGCACAGATCAGTATGTGTTCAGGGCTACGAGTACATTGTCTGAGCTCTACACTGTAGGTGACACACAACCATACAGGGTAACAAAAGGCATTTTATGTTTCAGGGGGATCCCATGAGTCTCTGCACTCTCAGGGAGTTTGTTCTGTGGATGAGATTTATCAGGTTCCTTGCAAGGCTCTCAGGTTTACTGATCTTACAAGTCTTTATTTTGTGCCATTGCCCCTAACTCAGCATTTCCCAGAACATTTTTTACTACTTTAGACAATTTTAGGGAAAATGCCCCTCTTCCTAAATCAGTAACAATACTGAGAGGCTGGAGAAATCAGAGGTAACTTATACTTGGACAGCAGTAGAAGTCCTGACCTATAAAGTATCTTAATAATGTTTATGTGCAAGGCAGTGTCATGCTCATCACATCACAATTCAGCTCAGCAAAAGGTATATCTCAGAGCCTGACTGGATCTCAGCATTTCCACATCTCTCTCTGAGCAATACATTTACTGACTGCCCATTTTTGTCAGGTACCCATGTGCTTTTTGGCCTTTAAACACAAGTTTTTCTGGCTGGTGTATGGCTGCAACCATATAAAACCTAGTATCAGCCCTATTCAAGCCAAACCTCCAACATTCAAGATCTCGTAAGATCGATCATAAATGTTCGCACTGTGAACTGTTTCCAAAGTTTGCCACACATCATACTGACTGAGTTCACTTTATCCTTTCAGAGAAGAAAAATCCATCAGTGGTACTAAATATAGAGACATCACTTCTGCTTAAGAAGTACTTGACCTGCAAATTAGTGGGTGCCAGGGAATATTTTAGGCAAGTATCACTGGATATCTGCACAGATCTCATTCTGTCAGTGTCTCAGTTATCAAAAAATAGGTTGCTGGCCTCAGTGGGCATTGGGGCTACCCCAATGTGGCTATTTCATACCCACTGCCATGTCCCTCCCAGTTCAGCAGAAGATAGAAAAATGATCCAAGCTTGGCGGTGTGCTCCGTTGACTTAGCACCTCCACTTGTATTTATACCTGATGAAATTACAGTGCAAACTTGGAATTTGGTGGTCAAACCATGTGTTGATTTTATTCCACATGAAAAAATGGTAGGCTAGGTATCAGGCTGGCAAAATTCAAGTTAAAATAAAAGTAAGAACAAAATACCACTTAACTTTCATGCAGCTAACTACACAATTCCAGACTCTATGATATGAAATGTTACGCTAGATTTTGGATCAGTGTAATACCTACTCCCATTAAAGCACTTAAAAAGGAAAATGCCTTATAGAGTGTCCCACAAGGCTGATAAATTTACAACACTATAAGCAGAAAACCAGAATTCAGCATTGTGTTCAGGGAGCATGAATGGATTTCAGTTCTGTAGTGTTTCATGTATATGAAGAAGGTTAGATAGCCTATCATTTTCTTTCTCAGTATTTATCAGCTCCACTTGCTACAGACACATGTATTAAAGTAAATTAACAATCAATTGTGGAGTGAATTATGGCAACTGTAGTGGGACTGAATAGAGGCACATGGGAACATATTACATTCAAGCTTCCATCTCTACATATGTAACCATTAATGCTAAATGTAATTAGGAGGAAAATCCTTTTCCATGCACTGGCAAAGCCCATGGTGCAGAATAGGAACAAGTAGCTCTGTTCTTCAGTAGCTCCATGCAGAAGCATGAAGCTGTGCTGGTAGAAAATCTAAGAGCTCTATTGATGTACATGATTGACACAGTAAAATCATTTAAAACAGAAAACATAGGGGGAAAAAAAAACCAATTGTAGGAAGATATGAAGACTCATTCTGTGGATAAAGTCTTATCTTCTCATTCTCCTTTATGAATTTAGCCATGGCTGTAAGTCTCATAAAGCAGACAGATAGAATACAAAGTCACTAATTGCAGTGCAGCTATTGAAATAATTTATGCCATAGCATCCATAGCTTCCTGTCATCTTTCTAAGGCACTTGGGCTGCAGTAACTATGTATCCTAATAAGTTAACTCACTGCATTATGTAGCCTGTTAGTCAAACGAACTGCTGGGAACAATCTGCTCCCAGTCAAGCCAGAGAAGGCTGTTTGTTTAACTACAATGATATTTTACAAAAAGTAAGCACATTTACCACTACAGTCATGGAGCTGTAGATATTTTTGTCTTATTAAAATGGACAGATATATGCCAGGACAAGAGGGAAAAGGCAATTTTTATTCTTATGCCTTTAATTTTTAATGTGAGCACCATATTATAATAAGCACTTCCAGCACACCTTACATAGTAGACAAAAAAAATATATATATCTGCAGAGAACCAAGAGTGGAAGGTCACTTGCCTTACAACTTTACAAATGGTTCATTGATAAGATGCAAGGGTGAGGCAAACAAATGTAATTAAAATATACTAAAAACAATAATAAAAAACCACTGGTTTTTGTTTACACTGGAAGTGAGCAGGAACTGTATTACCTCTGCAAACTATTTTCACTTAGCACAATTCAGGTGGAATTATTGCCATGACCTTTTAAAAATGTAAAAGCATGAATCAATAGCCTTTCAGAGGCACAACTGCGGGAGCAGAACTGGCCACGCTGTTGTGGTGTGCATTTCTGCATCAGAAAGCAGCTGAAACCTAATTATCGTCAATCACATTGAGGTAAGTCAAGGCAGTGACAAGTGCTTTGCAGGTGAGCATAGGTGGGCACGTGCCTATGGGGATGCCTTTGCGCACACAAGCAGGCACCCGCAGCTCCTCCAACAGCCACAAGGTGAGATCTGAAAGTGAGTTATAGACAGTGTCCATTCATTTACAATAACTAACACCAGTCCGTCAGAAACAGCAACCCGCAAATGATGTACGGGGCGCTGGCAGGCTGCCACCCTCCCATAGACCTTGAGGCCACAAACTGTGCCACATCGTTGAGGTCATCACAACGTTTACTTGGACTCCGGCCATCTGGTATTAAAAAAATGACAGTTGGCCAATCAGCAACATTGCTCGAGACCAAGGACAACGCAAGAAACCTCATTTTGAGATTTCTGCCTCCTCCTCTCCCAAAGAA
>CM029928.1:15980053-16062553 GCA_017639245.1 Myiopsitta monachus
AGACCTCATTAGGATTCAGTATCACTCTGCTTTTCTAATGGTAATGTTCCAGTTATATAAGAAATGTGAAAAGGGGTTACGTATGGGGAGGCGGGGGGGGAGCTGATGCCACACTGATGGTCAACATGATGCCATAATTCTGAAAGCAGAACTTCATATTTTTGAGCAAATTACTCTGGTTTCCTATATTCTCTTTCAGTTCTAATGCGGCGTTATGTTCTTATCATAATGCAGCATTATGTTCTTTCCTCCCGCTCATCAGTGGGTTTTAATTGTGCACCCATCCCACAGTTACAACTGAAATAACAGGGTTTATAGCCTTTTTTTTTTTTTTTTTTGGGGGGGGGGGGGGGGGGAAGAAAGATGCTGCGACTAAACATCAGATTGTGAAAGCTCCGAGTTCATTTTGCTGTCAAAGGAAACATTGCACTTTATGTTAATAAACAACTGTAGGAGTTTTCACCATCCAGGAATAACTCAGACATTAGGCTGTGTTCTTTTGTCTGGAGAGCAGCAAGCAGGGTAATGAAAACAAAACCCACTGAGACATAAAAATACAATTTATACATTTTTATCAAGCCAAGAGAAAGTTGGTTAACGTTTGAAAAGGGAGCAGTAATGCATATTTATTGACAATTTTATTGTAATAATTAGATGTTTACACAGTCTGGACATTGTGGCTAAATCACTTCCAGCATGTTTATTTGTAAAGAGCTGTTTTCAGGGCAGTGCAGTAGGCTCATTAAGAAGACAGACTGCATTAAGATTCAAAGAAATTACTACTTCCCGGGCTTTGCTTCACTGGTTTGGATTTAAAATAAAAAAAATTTAAAAAAGGGGTGGGAATTGAAAGCCCAACAGCAATATCATCCAAATACCCAACGGCCTAGAAATTATGAAGAAGAGAATATTTTCTCCTGTAAAGGAAACTTCATCTTTTCTGACCCAAAATAATCTCGTATTGTGTATTTGAAACCATATACAACATTGTGGATGCCACTACCAAGTGCCTCTTTGTGGCTGTTAATATATATTGCTTCAGCACTTATATTTATGTTTTGCACTCCAGCTAAATGACTACGTCATATTTAAGATATATCTTCCTCTCTTTACTTTTTTTTTTTCCCCAGGCAATGCTGTTAGTTCACCTTTAGGAAGTCTTTAAACCAGCAATAGGTTTGCACATTTATTTGATGTGTAGGAGCCTTTTTTTCCTTCAGCCAAAGAAGGATCAATTTTTACTACAAGTCCTCAGAAATGTTGATTATTAACCAGGAAAATATTGTACATGCTTTGGTTTCTGGGTTGGTTTTTTTTTTTTAGGAATATAAAAAAGTGAAACTTTTGTATTTAGTCCAGATAAATCTAAATTCTCAACAGAACCCTATTTGAGGGCTTTTTCACCAATCAATCTACAGCCAATTGTTTGATCTGAAGTGAATTTCACACAAGCTAAGAGAGGCTAAACACCAATTACAGATTTTTCTGGGTATACAAAGGTAAGAGAAAAGAAAGCAGCTGAAACAGAAGGAGCTCTCAGTAACTGCAGCCTTGATGAGGAAGTCCTTCTACATCAACTTCTGCACAGAAGAGCACACTACTGCATTTACTGCAATATCCCTTTTAAAATTTAAAAACTCTTTAAAAATTAAGGCAGTAAATAGGCTACAATGTTGCTCCTGTCCAAGTATGTTTCCATTACAATTAAGTAATCAATATGCAGTATTTATTGCTGACAGATTATGCATAAAGAGGAGCACATAAAAGGAACCAAGTACTTAAACCTTCCTGACTTCCCTTTAGCTGCCGTTTAGCTATTTTTCCCCAGCAGCAGACTTGTTAAATGCCATCCAGTACGTTCTATATAAATGCTGTCTTACTCCCTGCCCTCACAAATAAAAACAAAGACGATAAAAGAAATGGATAAAGAGATGTCAGTTTGCAAAGAAAATACTGGGTTATATTTCCTGAAAGCTGCACAAGTCAACTTGCAAACTTGAAATATTACAGATCTAGCTTTACAAGTCAATCACAGCTATATATTTGGTCTCGTAATTACTGTCAGTTTTGACAGGGAAGGCAATAATTTTTTTTCCTGACATGTGAGTTTCAATAAAATCAGGTACCCACATCACAGAACACTTTCTTACACAGAGAATTAACAGGACTTCTCACAGAGATAAAGAATACTGCCAGGATTACATATATGTCATACATTCAATTAAAGAGTATGAAAAAAAAATGAAGAGAGGACTATCCTTCCTGGTGACCTGATCCAAAGCCTATTATAAGGATGAGAATGTTTCTATTTACTTAAATAGACCCGTGGAAGGAATCTCTTTTGATCTCAGAAGGGCAGAAAGAAACCACAGGCAAAACTGAAGACTATTTTTATCCTTTTCTCTATTTCCTAAGACATTTAGACACCAAAGCGACAACTAAAATGTAACTACCTGAGATGAACAAATGGCTACAATCCAAAATTGTAGTTAATTTATTTAAAAATACAAGTGAAATGCTTTGAATGGCAATTAGAATCAACAGTAATGTTGCACAAACTCACAATTCGTTTAATATCCAGTACAGGCAAACATGCTTTAAGACACAGCAAGGTATATGATACTTGAAAGAAGCCTTTAGTTGTCTTAAAAAATACTAATTGTTGGCCAAATTAATTACTGAGGTAATGAGCTACCATGTTTATTGGGCAGGAAATAGTGAATTAAGTTCCTGCTTGGAGCCTGTGAGGTTGAAAGGGGATGAGGAACACGTGAATTCACAGAGCAGCAGCATTTTTAGTACATCAAGCAAATTAAAGCCAAGACTGGACTTGCATTTATTCTGCCACTTCAGAGAGGTGTCAGTTCACTGCTGACTTACAGAACTGCAGAAAACTGGCCTGGAACAGATTTTAGGAGGTCATTTAGCACATGCCCCACCCCCGAGGCAGGAATTGCCATGGTTCTGCCATTCCTAACAGGTGAGTTCATCCCCCGCAGGTTCTCCAAATCCTCCAGACATGGAAATTGCAGAAGTGCCCAGGCAACCAACCCCAATGCTTTGCTGCCCTCACCATTGGAAAGCTTCAGCTTCTTCCTAATCTCCTCTACCTGGGAGCAATATAAGCCTGTTATTTCTTGGTGTCATCCAATGATTAACATGATCCCATTTAGCAAATTGGGGGTGTAAGCCTTACTGTGAACAAAAGGTCACTCGGGCATTCCTAATGTGAGATGGAGCAAATGATAAAAATGACCAATTTGAGTTTTCCCTACAGCTATGCCCTGTGTCAGCCACCCTTCATTTGGAAGGGGTGGAACTGCACCCTGAGCAGACCAGAGCAGACACAGGCTCCTGTATTTCCTGCTACTTTCAGAATGTGCAACTCCATTAAGTCCTCAGGATTGGACTTAATTATGAGAGCAATAAATTTGGCCTAGAGAAAATAGAACATACTGGGAGACATGGAGACTGTCAGTGCCCCACATACAGATGTTGCAATTCTGTGTCAGTGTACCCATATAACAAGATAAATCCTCATTATTATACGCTTACTCCTTGTCTGAAAGGATAGAGGCCCAGCCAAAGCATTCATCTGCCATTGACAGCTGTCTATAATAAAGGTTGCTGAAGACAGCAGTAATGTCTGCTCCTATACAATTTAGATTTGGTAGGGAAATGAAGGGGATGATGAAACAGACGGGGTCAAACACAGCTTTCAGTACATTGGCATACAGCTGGCATACCTGCAATGTTTTCAGAACAGTAAGTCCCCATTAATCCTGGCATAATCAATCAGACCTCAGCCCAGAGTCTACAGATCGTCAGTGTGTGAACTGGGAGTTCAAAATGAGAAGCACATAAAATACTTCCATCTGGTGACAAGAGCTATCTTGCATCAAGGAGATCTTCTCTGAGCAGCTAGAGATCAGAACCACCAAAGCCATTTGCTTTGTATTCGTAATACTTCCCGTATTGGTTGAGAATTGCTGGGAACAGAGCACTTCTGAACATCAAGAAATACTTCATGAATTGGCATCCTATATCTAGGCAGCTAACTCAGAAATTAACTTTCCACGATACTAACAACTTGATTTTAAATCCTGTATTTAACATAAGTAAGAGGTTTTAGGAGCACTCCCAATGAAGCCAATGAAACTATGTGACTGAATGCTTACTATTGCCAATAAGGAGTTAATACTGTGCCCTCTCAAATTAAGAATTACCTACACAACTTTTGTTGAGGTTAAGGAGAAGTCACAAGGCTAAATTCCCTTGTTTCAGCCTGTACATGCAGAACTGACTGTTCTCAAGAAGCAGACAGTGGAAAGACAGAAGACATTTGTGTCATTGACAACTGCCTACATTTCAATTTTTTTCTGTAATACCAGCAGAAACGACAACACTTAGGATGAACAGAACATTTAAGAGCCCACAGACATAGGAAGGGCAGATGCTAATAAGTATTATGATGAATGTAGTCTGAATAGCCACTGTAATTTCAGTTAATGCATTTAGCAAACTGTATGTCTACGGTTTCTGTTAACTAGACAAAATTGTTGAAATAATTGTCTGAATTATCACAATTAATTCATAATCAAACACTATTTACCAGATGAAATAAATATGCTCTCAGTAGCTGGTCAGTACTCTGTTCAGCGATCCCTGTGAGTCACTCTGGTCAGTCTTAGACTAAATTACCTTTACACATCTTCCCCATGTTTCGAATGTTACAACATCTAAGCAAGGGTGTTCTGCATGAAGGCTTCTTTAACAGGGGCAACATCAACCACAATGTGCAAAACAGAATTCCACTGAAATACACTATCTTTACCATTTAATTGGATGGATATGATGAAATCCCTTTGTAGTCCACGTAGGCTTCTTGGTGTCATCAGCTTGCCTGAGGATACTTAGACAGGAACACATCACATAATGGCTTCATATGCCATTCTGTGTCAGATCAGGCTATAACTCAAGACCCTGATCCATGCCTGATGGACAAACACCTGCATAAATTTCTAGCTCACTAAATTTATTAGATATGTTTGGTAGCAACACTACAGCTGAAGGGTCCAGGATAATATTGAACATTAGATGAGTAAGGATCATTTTTTAGCCACATAGGTTTTCACTCTCCACAGCTTGCCTAAGTTTGACATAGACCACCCTTGGTATAGATTCAGGTTCACACTCAGCAGCAGACATCTCCTTATTCGGTACCTGAAACATCAATTTGACCCAATTCTGTAAAAATCTGTTTCAGGAAGACACCTCATGGCACCCATTCTCCTCATCATAATTTTGCATAAGGAAATGGATGCAGAAACACAGCGAAGACAGAGTATTTACAGAAGTGCAAGCCATAAACATGGCTTCATGAGAGAGATTATTTGTGGCGATGCCTCTGCGTTTTGAAGTTTCTTTCTCTTTCTGAAAATTAACAAAGCCCGCGAGAGAAAAGGCTCATTTCCCAAACACTGCCTTCAGAGCAATGCCAGATACAGTAGAGGGGAGGCAATTCTGGTCGCCAGTCGATAATGACCTATAGGTGACCTTTGGGGCTATCATGAGACAGGAAGTAGCTGAATAGGTAATCTCAGTCCCGAGTGGTTAGGTACCCGCATCATCTAGAATGTGCCAGTCTCAGAAAAACAAAAAAATGAATGGGCAGAAAGCTGGTTAGTTTACAGACCCTCCAGAACAGTTCTCATTGTTGGTAATGTGGATAGCCTGCTTTTCTGTTAAGTAATGAAAATCTAGACGGCTGGACTACCCACCCCCCTGCCTCCCTCTTTTGGCATGGTCTGATACCTTAAAACTAGGTCCAAAATTAGCTTGAAAATAGGGCAAAAAGATATTGCAAAAAATAAGCCTGGAGTATTTTTATGGTACAGGCAACCAAAATCAGTGCCACAAAAGACAGACAGATTTTGGCAAGAGGTCCCTGACGTAATACACCAAGAGCACTATGATGATGAGAAATGTAGGGCAAGAGAGAAGTTACTAGGATAGACCCTTTAAACAACTGGAAATGGAAATTTTTTAAAAGCTAGGAATAGTTTTTCCATAGTAAAGGTAGTGTGGTTGCTATCAGCGTGCAGATATAAACACCTTTTAGAAAGGAGAAACCAGCAACAAAACATGATTGTAAGTGACTGTGTAATAAACCCCACTGCTTCCCGCACACACATATGTGCATTCATGCCTGACTGCTTTTAATTCAAATATAAGGCAAGAATGGCAGCCCTCTCAGAAGACGGCAGCAAAGGAAGATGGTCCCCCTGCTTCCCTGATGCCACATGACTGTTTACAGATTTCATCTTTTCCCTTCCAAACCGAAATAAGTCACCAAGGCTGAAGACCGACAGCGAATAAACTGAGTTGCCCACGCCTGTCAGACTGTCTGCGCTCTGCTCTTCTCATGCTGACCCTGTTAGATTTGACTATTAAAAAGCAGCATTGGGCGATGTCAGCTCTTGGGTGGGAGACTGCCAAGGCACGCTTTCATGCTGCTGGTGTTTGAATGAGTGATAATGATCCTGTGTAATACTCTTTTTTCCCTTTAACCCAGGCAGTTCTGAACGAGGGTCAGTTCTGTGGTGCTACGTACCCTGTCTTGTAACCTGAGGTGTAACACTAAAACCCTGGCTGCCTATGGATGTTAAAAATCCCATGGCACTGTTTACAGATATGCAAGAGATTACGGCAGGCTGGAAGCGGCCGCACTGGTAATTCTATTCTGCCAACACAACTTCTCCCACTGTAACAACATGGAATTTTTCATTTTTTTTTCATCTCACAGCATAAACTTTAAACTCTTGCTGTAAAATGCTCATTAGCCATCAAACATCTTTATGGAGTAGCACTTGCTTTACAATAGAGGGTAAAAGGAAGTTCGTTCTATGGTCTGTGAGACACTGAGGCTACTTTAGGATAAAAGCTCTGACACATCAGTCTGCTACAGCAGAAAATTAATAGAGATAGATTGTATTTTAGTGGCATTTGAAACTATCTGCCTCTTCATCTACCAGCAGCTCTTCTCAGACTGCCTGCTCTGTTGTACTTTATTCTCCCACACACTGCTACAAGATCACACCTTGGATTTTTTCAGTTTTTCCTATTAATTAAAAGACTTGCTCCTCCCAGAAGGCTGGGAAGAACCTGACATTTCAGTTTCAAATTTGACTCATGTTGGCATAGCTTTCAGGTGCAGCGGTTTTCCTCATATTCTGCTTTGAACTCAGCCTGCTATGGACTTCTGTGTGGTAGTTTGGACTAAGGAAAGTTCCAGGCAGCAGAAAGAGAAAAATTGTCTAGATCCCATTACAAAATTGCTCCTAAACAAATCCATACAGGACTATGATATAGCAGTTCAGGACTCATCACTGTCTGATCTGCTCCACAATTTAAAGGGAAAATATCCATATACATATATAAATATGCATATATGTCTATCTAGAGACATTCCTTGGCACAACACAATTGGATAAAAAAAGCCATACCCCTTTGACCTGCACATCCTGTCATCATCCCCACCTCCCTTTACTTCTTCCTGTAGCAAGGAGAGACCAGCCAAATCAAATCCACATCACACAAAGCAATTTCATCCCAGAAACATAAAATACCGAGTTTGAATGCACAAATTTAAGTCCATAGTTTTAAGTTGATTGGTGCTGGTCCCTCTCACTATGACGCAGGATGCTGGCCAGGAAATGAACTCTAAAACAGAGATGCAGGTTTGGAAGAGCACTCCTTACTGAGCTCAGTGTCAGTTTTTCTAAATAAAGATGGAATTAAGTAGACACTTGTCTGAGAAATATCAGCCTTGGAGAAACCCTGGTAAGTGAAGGTCTTAAGAGTTTATCAGTACATTATGGTATGTAAAGTGGAAAGTTGTTTATAAGGTTTCTGTGCATACACTTATTCCCACAGTTACACACGAATAAATTTTTCATCAGCTTGACAGAGAGAGATGAGAGAAATATCTAATGGCTCACGGAGCTCAAGAGCACACCACTGTCATCTACCTGGTTACTTTCATCACATTTAATACTTTACAGCTTTCCTACAGATCCCAATGAACTTTATCAAGCCAGGACTCAGATCCACAGACATAACTTCATTTTGATTTACCTGAGATAGAAAAATGGATGTCTATCATTCAGCTGTAGAGAAGTCAGTGTCTTTCTTTTGTTTAGTCCAGCTTACAGAAATAATTGCATCTCTTTCAGAAAGAGGACACAGAGCATTCAGCAAAAGGCACTTTGAAATTGCATTGTCTGTTTTTGAGTTACTGTTCTGAGAGCCTGATGCAGAAGCAAGCGAATTCAACAGCTTCTCAGTTTCAACAGTCTTTGGATCAGGTTCTAAAGGGTTATTCTTTATGCTCCTCCTAATGCTGTGTCATACTCAGAATGTAGAGCCAAAAAGAACAAATTTTATGCATTTGGCTTTGAATATAGGACGGAATCTTAATTATCATTTACATTCAGCTTAATTCGGGTCAAAGAAAGTTTTTATCATTATTAGAGAAGCAAAAGGCACACCAACGCGTATAACTTCTCCAAATCTCATCCATACATCTCTATGATGGAAGAACCAGCACATACACTACCATCAGTACATGTAATTAGTGGCAGCATCCACAAAGAGGTATATCCTAACTGGATGCTGGAAAAATACATGAACCGGTTATCTGTATGTAGAAGTACATGAAAAAAAATACTACAGAGTGGCATGATTATATCTGGGTGCAACTGCTGTAAAAACCATTCGTATTACCTTACTTCTCTGAATAAATTCAAATGACAGCCCCATTTCATTTCTTCATTCAGTCTGGAGGCCAGATGGCATTAGAATCATTTACTTCACCTTGTTGTGCTTAATTACTACAATCAACACACTATTTTCCAAATTAATCATAACAAAGTAATTTCATTAGTAACACAGCAGGCTGTTGAATTATTAGCATCATAACAGTTTGCAAACAATTAAACTTTATTTGAACCTTAAAAATTTGCAGAGTTGAACATTATTGTAAGATCTAATGGCAGTACAGTACAAATCCAGAGCAGAGCAAATAACCAAGTAAAATGCTGTACAGAATATGACTTGCAATCACCTCAATTTGCTTATTGTTCACGGAAAGGCAAGTACAACCTCAGTAAACAACGAAAATAAAGCAATAAGCATTTTATACCACTGGGTTTTGGTTTAAGTTGTATTCACAGAGGTTTTCTTACCCAAAAAAGGTTATGGTATTTGCAGATTTCAAGTAACCAATTCATCCATGGGCCACTGCTGGTTTATACTCAGACACTTCAAGTGAGTTTCAGGGCATCTTTCACATTTTGGATTTTAAGCCAGTTTGTTTACAGCCACACATATATATGTCCTAAGGGAGTGGGGGGAGCCCTAAAGGAGAACTACAGACAAAAGACACACTACTTCTCCGGCTGCCACCACCCAGGGGAGCAGGCTCTCGGCCGGCCCCATACCCATCGCTGGGGTAAGGACTCCCTCTCCTGGAGAAACGGCAGAAGTGGCGGAAGGGGGAAGGGGCGGGCTCTTCCTCATCATCATAATCATCCTCCTCCTCCTCCTCCTCCTGTGATATGAAAATTTGCTGCCACCTACCGCCGCGGGCGCGCAGGGCCGCGCGTAGCGCGCAGGGCCGCGCAGGGCCGCCCCTTCCCTTCTTCCGGGCACCGGCAGCGCTGGGACCCTCTTACTACCTTCTGCTTCGCACGCAGCACCGGCATCCCCCATCGCTCCTGTGCCAAATCGAGTTTCCCGCGTATACACCTCGTCTCAACACAGGAGGGGGTTTACTCCAAAAGAGTAGGTGGTGGTGGTGGTGGAACTGGGAATTACGTAATTAATACAAAGACATTTCGGCCGGCAGATTTATTACACTGCCATGTTAACAAGAGAAGGAGGTTTTCCAGCCGTGATATTAACGCTTCACATTCTGTACACAATCCACAAGTAGACTTGATAAATTAAAGTAGTAAAAGATCTGAAGACCATAATCTATCATTTTAATGCTTCACTGATAACGTACAGAATCAATTTCAACGACTATCTCTTCTTTTAAAAAATTACAGCGAGACTCTATACCTTGTCTGACTCCTATTAGAATCCAGCGTACCATCAAGTATCCTACATTAGCTAACATAAAGCACAACATCTCAGTTTACCGAAGAGATCCAATTCCGAGTTCAGACTAACATTACCTTTTAACCCACAGTGTTTCCAGGGCCCGCCTGAAGCATAAACAGCACAAGCACCTACAAGGGGACCTGCACAGGCTCAGCGATTCGCAGACTGGCTTGACCTGCCTTGTTGGCAGATTAAGGGTCTCACAAATCAAGTGTGTGGGAGGACTCCAAGAAGTTGATCTTGCATGCTAATAGCAAAGCCCATCTCCAAAACAAGAGTATTTAAAGTATTAACTCTGACTTGCCCAACCCCTCACCCACAAGTGACAGTATTTTAGTGTACTTTTTTATATTTAAACTGATGCTTTTAGCCACAAAGAGCTGGGTTTGACACTGGGCACTATTAATAATCCACATAGGGCTGAAGATGTCTGCTGCACACAACTTATATCAGAAATTCCACCTATCAACAAGGTACCCAGATTTTATTGTGAAAGTATCTATAAGGTGTGGAGAAAGTATTTCACCCTACCACAGACAAAAATCATTCTTACCTGCCATTTAGCTCATGTTGACTAAGCAAAATTGTGGGGTTTAACATATTCTCATTTTTATAAATTTTCACATCACTCATATGTCCAAGTGAGAATGGTATCAGGGCAGTGTTACCACACACGCTGATTTATTATCAGCAAAAGAACCAAGGTTTCATTTTGTGGTAAGAAAATAATAATTAACAATGCAATACTGAATATATGAGAAAAATCATTGGCTAAAGCAAAAATACAAGAACATTTGGAAACAGAATTCCCTGAAGCCTTGCAATATTACACTTAAATTTCGCTTGATTCTCCTAGGAAACTGCACAAAACGTACAGTGAGCATTAAAAGGTTAACACATGCATGAACTGAATAACAGGTTTTTGCTTTCAAAGTTCAGCTTAATTTTCCTAAATCTGAGGAAATTCCCTGAAAGAATACAAACCCATCACTATACAGAGTGCTGCTGGTATGCTGAAGGAAAAAGCAACAGGCACAATTTGTCTGTTTGTGCCCCATGTGTTAATTCCAATCTACTTCATCTCCTAGCGATACAATTCTATAAAAAAGGGACGAAGAAGAACATTTCCTCAGAATTATGATCAATTACAGGTCTGAGTGTTTAAATACACAAGGCAATGATCTGACTACATTCACTGAAACCACAAAACGTGTATGGCAGAATCTTCTTTCGGAGGCCGGGACTGTGAACTGCAGCTGCACACCACTCCCAAGTGCAGATTTCTCCTGATTAGGAAGAAGGAAGTTGAAAGTTCATCATTAAACAGAAAACCTCAAGCGTGCATGTCAAACCCAGCCCAAATATCTATCCCCTTCCACAGTTTTCTGCACAGATACATACGTATATACTAAAGTAATAAAACTACAAAACATGTGGAATTCTACTGAAAAAAAAAATCTGGAAAAGGAACATAGTTATAAAATACATCACCTTTTGTACACTGTGGTTTCATATTTCATACAGAATCCAAGAAAAAGTGCTTTAATTGAACCTTCAATATATTTTGCCATAATCTTTATGTTAACAGGACTCTTACAAAGGTTCCAGGAAAGAAATACTTATGAAACAGAGAACAAGGGAACATATAAGCCATTACAGAAGATTGGATTAAAATGTACTTACCCAGGCCTCTCAAATATCATACATCTCCATTATGTAGGCTTTAGGCACCAAGCCAATGGTTCCCTTCATTTCTCCTACCCACCAGCCAAATCTATTGTACTCCTAATTGAAAACAATATGCAATATTAACCTTTAGTCTGATATAAATGCAATAGAGTTTTGTATGCAACTCCTTATGGATGCTTTCTCTTATATACAGTTACAATCATTTCAACTGAAAATTAAAACATTGTATCTTTTTGTTAGAGGCATTCACATGCACTGTTAGGCAAACACAGCAAGTTAAGTTTTAAGAAGGCCAGGCATACTCAGGAAAATGTCTTAATTACAGCCACTGGCTCTCTATAACACCTACTAAAAATAGCCGACCTCTATCCACTATTCATCGCAAATAGAAAAACCTTATCTTTGAAGCTAAAATCTAATAGCACAATGTTGACCTATAAGAATTAACTGGGATTCTTTTAGTACCACAAGGCTAAACTTACAATCAACTTTATTTTAAAAACTACTTTGCTCAAATGTAAAGGGGACACTATATATCTAATACATAATCTCTTTCCATGGACAAAGTCTACCCTTGCTTTAGGCTTGCAGAAAATTCTACAGCAGATCTCATATGTCTGACAGATGACTAATGTACTTTTGTTTGAAATTTGTTTAGGCTTAGTGAGATAAATATGAAACAAAATGAATTATAATAGTTTAAAGAAATAATATCTTCCAAAAGCAATACCAAGTATTGTGGGATCCAAATTTAATTTTTTTCCTATGAGGTAAATATTTTAAGATCAATCCTAACAGCGGTTCAATAAATTGTAACAGCTGAAATTGCACACACACATATATTGAGTTACAAATGAAGCATTATTAAAACAGAGACCCCATTCAAAATTGAATGATTAGTAAGACAGAAATTACTTTGGAACAAACACAGAAAATACAAAATACGCAGATATCTCTGGTAAGCAGCATCTGCTTCCTGCTACGCTGCTCTTCCAATGAGAAAAGCAAAAGGCTGTAGGATTTTGAATTAATGGTCCTACTGAGATGAAGCTATCATTTTGACTGTAGATAAAGTTTTTTTGGTTATAAATAGACAAGTGGAGCTTAAGGGTTAATGGAGTTTCATTAGAGCCCAAGCTATAATGATTTGCTGCTGGCATATTTGGCCTGGTAGAGAGTTCTCTAGGGTCCTATGAGGTGCTTAGTGTACTCAGCTCTCCCTGTGCTTAACTACAATGAAGCCCTGCTGATGGCCCACTTTCATGTGGGCTCAGGGGTTTTTGTGTTTTGTTGGGGGGGGGTTGCCTTTTTATTTGCTTTAAAGGCACTTGCATGCAGGCACACACACACTTTTATATTTTCTTATTGTGGAAGGCTGAGCACCAGTCTCAAACATTTTCTTCCCTCTCTTCATGGTGAATTGGTGATTTAAAAGATCGTAACCTACTAGCCATAAAATACTGCAGAAAGTATGCTTTAAAGAAAATCCACATTAAAAATCAGCAGGAAAACCTCTGGTTTTGATGTGAACATAGAAATGAGAAAGCTGCAAAAATAATTCCACCTTCTTCCCCCTTCCACAGCAGAACAGACTTCTGGGACTGGGGCTGCTCTGAAAGTCTAGAGGTATCTGGACTTGATCTTCAGCGCAAACTGCTCTCCACAGAAGTTAAGAACCCCTCATAATTTTTCCCATGGGGGGTACACATTACACCCCAAATCCTTAAAGGCTAAATAATAACTTGACAGAGGTTGATAATGTTCCAGATCAGCCTGTTTTAAGATCTGTGGTTTATCTCACAATGCACTGGTTATATATACAAACCAGTTTTCTAGACTGAAGTGGGAAATTGCTGAAGGGAGCAGTATTCACGTATACTACTGGAACCTCAGCAATAAATTTCTCCAAGAGAAAGCAACAAAAGATCTTAAGCTGTTACATGGAACTCGTGAAGTGACTGACAAAACTGATTAAGCAAGTTTTGCTAGACATCAGCCAAAAAAACAAACAATACATGAAATGAGGGAAGTGGCTTAGTTAAGCGGTCATTAAATTGCATATGACAAATGGCACAGAAAAAGCCTGTAGACTACATTATCCATTGAAAACGTTCCACTTAGCAACACTACATGAACTTAGAAACAATTGTTTTAAAAGAAACAATTCAGATACCTCAAATTAAAATTAAAAGCATGCTGCTGTTTTGAAAACTTTCTGGGTTTTGCTACTTACTAATACACCACTTACTGCTCTGGCATGAAGCTAAGTGAGAAGATGAAATGGATGTTGATGTAACAGACTAGTAAACTAATTTAAGGATTCACTGCAACCATTACACCATACAGACAACAGCAACACAGAAGCTTTTACTTTACATTACTATTCTTTGCATGGGTCTCAAGAGCAACATGAATCCCAATTAAACTATCTGCAGACTGTAGAAGCCCAAACAAAAATATAATGCAGATACCTCACTACCAAGAATATAAAACTTTAATCTCAGGGTTTAGAACAATTAGATAGCACTCCTTTTTAGACTGATTAAAGTACAGACATTTCTCTTTAAACTCCTAACCACCCCTTTCCGTCCTCAGTACCACAAAAGAGTGCTTACTGGTCAGGCAGATAAGCAGCCTCTCCACCATCACCACCGTTGCTTTTTTGAAGTCACATATAAAATCCAAATTGATGTGTTGTTTCTATCAACATTAGCAACTATAAACTGCTTTATAGCAATATAATTTAATTGATACACTGCTGTTGTGAGGTCCATATGCCTGTTACTGCTGCTTAAGATGTATAGAATAAAACCCTAAAGCCCACATTTGTGGGAAAGGATGATTAATACACAGAAGGATACAAGTACAGTTTGGAGTTTTAAATGAATTCTTAAGAGATGGGAATCACAGTGCTTTCGCAAGCATCAGCTTCAGATCTCAGGTACCACTGGGTTTACCATCTGGTATCCTTCACCGCATTCAGCTCTTAACATCACTGCTAACATAAGCAAGCGACTATACTTCAGAAGGACTGATAAAATAATGAAGAGTCCTTTAATCTAAGGAACCATTGTAGTCAATTTATAAGAAATATTGCATCCCTTTGTAGGATGCGTAATTATTTTCTATTAATCATGTGCTATAAAGCTACATTATGTGGTTATTCTGTTATCACTAGAAAGAGGCCTGCAGTCAGCTCCTGACAATGTTAGGTAATTACTAACACAAAGCTTCTTTCTCTGTATGTAGAAATGCTATCAAGATCCAGAGGTGCTGTGATACTCACTGTATGAAAATAACTCTCCAAAGAAATTCAATAACTGCAAAATGAATTGCTCCAAGGCAAATAGAGGGATAGGAGAGGGGGGCAGGGCCAGATCCAGTAGCCCTGCAATGAGGAGAATGCACAAGTGTGCAGCCAGGGCTCTGCCATGTGACTGGGAGCACATTTGCCATACCAGGCAATCTTAGGCAGAGGCAGGGGGAGGAAGGGGCCACCACAACCCCTGGAAGACAAGCACCAGGGCAAAGGAATATATTATGCCAAATAACACAAAACAACCACCTTAACAATGACCAAGTGCTTTCTAAGCTACTTCCACTGTCTGTCAGAGTGGATTTATTTCCCCCCCCAAGCAGAAATTTATTAACCAAAGTGATTTCACAATGCAGCAAGGAACAGGTTAACAACATTCAACGTGCTGGCAAAACACTCTGCACAGAGCACTATGATAGCAGGGGAAAACAATCCCATCAGGGTTTACAGACTCTTGAAATGCTCTCAACTGAACACACTGTGAGCAGATGCTGCTTCTTGTCCCCATCCCACCAATTTCCCTGCACCGATATGTATGTATGGGTGACTCTGTGAGACATTGACTGTAAAAGTTTTTGCACTTGGGGAAATCACAGCAAGGTAGAAATACACGACCTGTTTTTTACAGATACCTTTTAAGTCCACAATTTCTGTACTATGTAGAAGAGAATTTTGATATGCAAGAAGATAAAATTTTTACACTCAAGGGGATTTCCAAAACAGTCTCTACCTTTAGAACAGATCCTCTGTGTAAATGAGGATCTCCAGATGCTTCGCACCATATTAACTTCAGCAAAAGTTGAGAACATCTGGTCCTTATGCAATTGGCCCCTATTGTTCAATACATATGGTATGGTTTTTGTGTTTTGTGGGGTAGGAGCTTTTATTTGTTTTGTTCCTTTAAAAAAGTTGCTGAAAATCATCATTGTGTTTCAATGCCTTGAAGAAAACAATGCAGTTGTATTTAAAGAAACACAACTGAAGTGTGTGAATTCAAGATTTTTCTCCTGTTCCCTTCCAGTGGCACTATAAGTAATATAAACTTACTGGCTGAAGATCTGCAGACTTCAAAACTGAAAGACAAATGTATCTGTAGGCCTGTTTGGGGTTAAAATAAGTGGCCTCCCCCAGCAAGCTAAAGATGAGCAGGAAGCAGGGAGAATTTTTTATTTTTAGTAAGAATATCCTGGGGGGCAATTCTGGCAATATAATGTTTTAAAACATCTCCAATTCATCCAGGAGATTCAGACTAGCTAAAAGTTTTAGAACTTCCTTTGGTGTAATTGCTGAATGATACACTATCAACCAGGGAGCACTTTGGCCACAGAACAGCATTTCCTCTAAAAAGCAGAAAATGACAAATGTTTTAGATAACTGGATGAGACTTCTTCACAGGTAGCAGAGTTGTTTTAAGAGAGCAATAAAATGGTCATCTTTAAGAATGTAAGTCTTTGATTTATTGTATAGTTGTATTATTAGGTTTTATTTCCTGCAGTGACATGAGACAAAATAGACACCAATTAGAGAGTTCCAATATAAAACCAGGGTAAGCAGACTCAATTCTGAACCAAAACTGGCCCCTGAAAACACCTTTAATGATAGAAGGCCACTTTCCTTTCCATTAGATAGCACAATGCCAATTATTTTTTTTTTTAATCAGTAAGGTAAGTGCTTGCATATTATCAGTATGCAAACCAACAGAGCTACAACTGCTTCGCAATAGTCTGTCCTAAACTAACGTTCCATTTAAAGGCCTTTGCTCCTATCTGATGTTTAAACATATACCTTTTTTTTCCCCGTAAGTAATATACCTAAACAAGCTACAAGAAAGAAACATACAACATTGCACTGCATTTTAGTTTTAACCAGAAGCATTCCACGGAAGTGAATCTCCCAGATGCTCCCACTTTGCCCACCTTGGCTCACATCAGTCCTCAGAGCACGCATGCTACATTTCTTTCAGAAGCTAAAATGAAAGATGCACTTGAATATGTTCCAATCACTAATGTGTTCTCATTCACTAAACCAGGCTGGACCTCTTCGGTCATCAAAGCCCTTTGAAAACACACAGCGTGGACGCCAGGGCCTCAGCACTAACTGCTTCACTCTGCAAATCTGCTCCTATTGGTACTCCCTATTTGCTGCAGTAGACACAGGCAGTACAGTCATGGAAAGAGAAATTACTGTTAAATGTGGATCTCAGTATGATCAGTCAAAAAATAGCCTTTCAGACCATGTTGAAAATACCGAATAAATACATTTTATGAAGACTATAGAGATAATGTACAAAATTCCCACACTGATTATGAAACAGCTGCACCATTAAGTTGTGCTTCACTTCATAAGCAGTAATCTGAATTATGGAGATTTTGTTTGTCTGCTCAACCTATATTTTTGCTCAGTAAAATGTGAGCATTTTAACAGACTGTTTATTGTATTGAAAGAACAAAAATCTGCCACACTGGAAATGTACAGCCACTGAATAAAGGTAATCTAGATGGCGTTAACACTCTATTTGCATGAAAATTCTAGAGCAAAGGGTTAAGTCATAGATGTTATTTCCATGAATCCTAAATAGAAGGGTGAGCAGCATGATATTGCACTAGCATGTGCTGAAATACTAAAAAGGGAAGGAGAATTCCAATCTAAGATATCATTTCCGATTTTTAAATATTGTTTATTGCTTTAATGCAAATATAAATATAAATGAGAAGGAAATTAAATTCTCTTCAAAGTTAAGAAATGTCAGTAATTTTACTAAGCATAAGTAAAGCATACTTACATAAGTAAATTTTACATTTACTTTAGTCACCTGCTAACGTAAGTTAATTTCCATTACTACTTGCATTTGGCTGATGAAACTACGGAAGTTCCCAACACAAAATATGCACCTAAAGCAAACAAACAAATATTGCAAGTGCTGCACACATGAATCTTGCACACAAACTTAAACAAAAGAAATAATAAGATAGCTACTTCCACTCACAGTTGTGTTTGTTTCTGAAGATTGACTGAGTTGAGCTATGAAAGACTTATAAAAGGATTGCTATGCCAGAATTTGTTTCCCCATTTATCATATGGGGTTGAAAAAGCACAGGCAAGCCCATAAATGAGCAGGAGTTAAGAGCAATCATCATTTTAGAAAACAGGAAGGCCAAGTATCACATTTCTAGTAGTCAGTATTAACTAAAAAGTCAATATTAACTATGAAATCTTATTAATGAGTCCCTCTATCAGTATGGCTATAAAATATTTTCTACTGCATAGCAGGGGAGGGGTGTAGAGCTTTCTGAATGTTCATATGATTGACAGTGTAAGTTATAAAAGCCACTTTTATATATTCACCAATATATATAGTACTCAAGAATATTATAAATTAAACCAATAATGAGTTTATCTGTACAGACACATTGATCAATTAATCTGAAAATTTAACTATTTTTATAAACAAACAAAAGCCAACAATTATTATTTCAACAGTTCTGTTAATTCTGCCCAGATTTGTCCTGGGTTCAGCCATCGTGGCAGATTTACAGCTGGGCTTAAACCACAACAAGATTAAAACCCCAACATTTGAAAGAAACTCTCAAACGTAGAAAAACCTACAAAAAAGGTTTGGGTTTTGGCTTGGGTTTTTTTTGGAAGAGCCCATACGAGTGCTGCCACACAAAAGCAACAACTGACACAGATATTTAGAAAAAATAGCTAAAATAGTTTTGGAATGCGCCTGTGAAACAAGGAAAACATGCTTTTCTACAGTAATTACACCAGCCAGGCATTGACACCTGTATTACCGGAGTACAAGCACGCAAACCATGCTCACTGCACTAACATTGAATTTTGATTCTCAGTTTAAAGCAAATTAGGGGGGATTTGTCTTTGCATAACTCTTAGCTGTTTTAGGATGCAAATGTTGCCAATCTGAAACCTTTTGCCCATTCTTCTAACAGGAATTCACCTAGAAACGTACATGTAACATATTGCTTCTCTTGCTTTATTTAAATTCTATTCATGCCCAAATTGCTAAACTGGTTCTGAATTACTTTTGTTGTACTAATGATCTCATTTCTTGGAAACAAAAGTGTTGCTTTTCCCCTCATAAAGGTATGTGAGAAAGCAGGTAAAAATATATTGCTTTGGCATAACTATTGCTGGGAGAGACAAATATCTACCTTATCAGATTCATCAGATCAAGCTATATCGTTTATATTTCATTGTAAAACAAAGAACTACTGCATGTTGCACAAATCCACTCGCTATTTTGTTAATGCTTCACCCTTCCTACTATAATACTGCTGTACCCATACTCACTTCCTTATCAGCAAAATGTGATTTTCAAGAGTAATGTTCATACCTGGCTGACATATGATAGAAAGGCAATAAAGCCATAGCCGGGTTCAAGCTGAAGCTGAATTTATGACACCATTTTGGATCCAGTCACACCGCCTCCTGTCAGTACCTGCATCTCTCATTTTCAACCACTAGATGGTGTGAAAAAATAAAAGAATTGCCAAGGCTTCCGACCGACTGCCACAAAATCCGAGCATTAATGTTGTGGATTAGGAAATATTCCTTGAAGAAAAGTCTCGACCCACTTCAGGATGGTTAGGTTCACTTATCCTTTGGTTATATTTCCACTTACTAGACAAAGAGCTCGTAAATGATCAGACCTTGAAACTGAATCAAGTGGAGGGTTAAGATGGATAATTCTCCGGCACTTTCCCCTCCAAGGACCCTAAATTTAGAGCTGACAGCAGTGGCCAACACTCATTTTTCTGAAAAAGCTGTAACAATCTTTAAGGGAAACGGGGCTGAATTTTCTGGGCTGTATTTTGGAGCAGAAATCATTCCAAAAGAGAGAGGCTTTATATATCTGGAGCAGCAGCCAGTCTGTTTCAAGGACCGATTGCAGATTAATCACGGCATGAGCACAGGACAGTTGATATACGCAGGACAGCTTAAGCTACTGTTTTTCTATTCGGTTCAACTTTTTAGATTAAATTTCTCGCTCTTTTGGAGAAGGAGCAAATGATTTTTTCACCTACAAGCTGAAGATTAAGATTTTATAGTCCACACACCATAGCAGAAGAGCACAACCCACAAAGAGGCCAGACTCATACAGTGGAAACTGTCTGTTATGGGCTTTTTCTGGGGGAGAGGGAAAGCAGGAAGAAGTGGTTATTTAAAATTAGGCACTGCATAACTGCTTGAAAGTCTGCCTAATCCAAGAGTGTTACCCAGCCTTTAGTAATGCAATGCAGTTATAAATTTAAGTGACAATGAAATACTTCTAAAGACATACATGGTCACATTACCATTAGTAATATGTCTTCTACATTTTCATATAGGACCATCTTTCTATCCATAAATCTTAAATTTATTTAAAACAGAAGCTGTTACATTTATTATCCAGAAACACTGTAGTTAAAGGTATCAGTGAAGATTTAAAGCAATTGTGACAAAACTGAAAAGTTTGAACCTGCGACAGATGCCTTTAGCTTGCACACACCTACTTGTATATTTCAATGGCCTATGATATCTTTGGCATTAATTATATTGAACAGCAATTACGTCTAAGATATATATTCTACATATATTTATTTTAAAAGGTGGGGTTTTTCCAATGAGAACTTGAAAAGAGAAATCTTCTTTGATGAATTTTTCAGAAGTAGACTTCAATGGACCATAACATCTCTATTTTAGGGGAGGTTTTGGTTTTGCTGGGGGCAGGGGGAAACAATTAAGGAAAAATAAGAAAATTAAACAACATTAATGAAGAATAAAATTTCATGCTTATACTGTTTATCATCACTTCAGATGAGAGGAATTACATCTCTGAATTGCTTTGCAAACAGGAAAGCAGTGAATTAAAAGCTGCCCAAATCTGTCAGCGCAAACAAATTTGGAATCTGAGCTGTCAGAACAATTACAGTATACATACAAAGATGAAAGCATAGTTCAAAAAAACAAGCCACCTTCTGTAGCAAGATGCCCGAAACTCCAGAATCAGCACAGTCAGGAATATAAAACAGGAAACAAAAAACATAACATAAAGATAATTTGAAAATCTACAAGGTTAACTTTTACAAGCAGAAAAGCAGCATTGTCTCCCATTAAATCAGTTAACAAATGGTAGCCAAGATTTAACAAGTAAATAAACATGCTTTTAAGTCAATTCCTGTTACACAGCTATGTTTTAAATGTGATTATAGTTCATTTGACAAAGTAATTAATTGCAGTGAATATCTGACTGTAAACAAAGGATCTGAAAGGGAGTGCCAGTTTCCCCCCATACAACTGTGGGAATGTGCCCTTCTGGCATGGCTTGCTTTTTACAACTATGTAGCCCCAGTAGCATCCCCTACCTTGCTGAGAATGTAGATAACGTCACCACGTTTAAATGTCAACTCATCAGGTACATCTCCTGTGCAGTCCCACAAACCTTGATAGAAATTGGCATAATCGGTATTTTTGTTATCTGCAAAGAAAACAGCATCTTACCACAAAAGGATAAAGACTGAGGGACTAAAGTACAAAGCAATTTATTAAAGCACACTTCTTACTCCTCTTTTGAGAAACAGCTCCTTCATACCACAAAAGGAAGTGGAAAACAAGTCTAATGTGCAAGCCCTTCATTTGCAAGTCCTATCGCTTTAAGACACGCAGCTACAGGTTTTCAAAGCATTTTCCAGCTGCAACTTGAAGCAGCCAGTTTTCTTCTATAATATATTTCCAGCAAGCCAAATTTGTATCTCAACTTGAAACTGATAAAATTGTTACAGTCTAATTAATAATAATCTGTGAAAGGAAGCCAAAGTATTCTGTGATATGCTCCCCCTCCCTCTCCTGTTCCAACAAAACTAAATAACTTCTCTGAGAACCTTTGAGATAATCCTCGATTGTTCCTTCTGAAATATTGGAGAACTTGGAAACTGTTGCTGAAGCTGCATTTTAAAAATATTTGTGTCAGCTCCAGTTTAGGACATTAAGCTCTGGCTAAACATGCAACTACGCTACAGGCATAAACTCATCCTTCTAACAGCATAAGCACAATGGATGTGCTGTGTTCAAGCTGCCATACAGACCATTAACTGATTGATTATTTAGCACTCTTTGCTCTGTAATACGGCAATAACACAGTAATAAATGCTTTGTCATACACTTACAATACAGAGTACATCCACTGAAACACAGCGCTTGCACATGGTTAAATACACTGGCTGCTTCTGTTACACTGCAAACTATTTCCTGTTTTTAATTCCATGAGAATGGAGCGTGATGAGTTAATGTAAAAAGAATGTAAGCAATACCACTAAGATGACCAGTTACATTATGTATACACTAACCAGACAGAATGTATATGTACTAATAATTTACATCACTGGAAAGCTATCTTCTAATTCTGATAACATAAATATCACTGAACTGGCTGGATCAAGGCTGTCATCTTAGTTTTGTTATATGATCCTTGAACAGCAGGCTTGCTGGTTATTCCAGCATATACTAGTTACATTTGCATGTCGTTAGCACTCTACACCATTATTTATAGTTTACAATTTAATCATGATTGGTTCACTTTATTACTGAAAAAAATCCTGCTAAAATATCAAGTATCAAGCCGTATAAAGTGTCACGCTATAAAAAAAAATAGCAATTTCCAACTTGTGTTGTTCCCTGTTCTGACAGATACTTCGATTTTAACTTTAATACTCCCTGTATAAGCAAGAAGGGCTTGTTTTCTATTTATCCATTCCAGTCCATGTTCTGTGCTATCTTCCTTTGATGGCAATACTGTCACATGGCTACATAGTTACATATTGAATTTAAAGTTGTTATGCAAGTTAGCCACTATTTAATTTTCCATAAACTGGTGATTAATAGCTGCCTCTTGCTACATAGCACTAGGGGGCGTTCTTGCTACCAGTGCAGCAAATTCCTTGCGCCACACCAAAAGCAGCAATACACACACACGTAAAAACTCCCAACCCATCAGAAATGAGATATTTGGTTATTGTAAAATGCATAGGCAGGATTATTTCAAGGGGAGGGTGGAATCAGTTTGAAATGTTACATCTCCAAATCTTGGTCCTTCCTATTTGTCAGCTCATAATTCATCAGTTTAGCCTTAGACAATTATAAAGAATAACACAGGCTAACCCCAAATTAATTTGTGATAAGTATTAAATCAAACCTCTCCTCAGTCTTTTGATACTGCACTGATCCCAGTTCCCAGTTCTATGCCATAAAAGATAATGTAAGGCCACATGAGGAAAAAAAAAAACTATTTTGGTATATCCTACCTTTCAAATCTTTCAGCAGATTTGGTTTAAAATACTTTAATCAGGACTTCTACTTCTTCAGAACTGAAATGAAATGAATAATGATTTTTCTCACTGACCTTTATTACTCTGAGCTCTGTTCTTACCTCTGTGTGCCCGAAGTAACTCCTGCTAACACTAATGGGAGCTGCATGAGGAACATCAGCAACAGAAGAGATCCCACAGCAGGTGAGACACGTCTCTCCCTAGACGTTCATCATGAGCATTTAATTAGGCCTTAAAGTGAGAAAGCAACTCAACTAATAACATGGCACCACTGGAAAAGATGCGTTTTAAAATAAGCTTATTGCAGCAATGAAGATGGTGCCTAAAGACTAACCATGGTTCTGTGCCCTCATTTGTGAATTCAACACAAGGCAGAGTTGTTTAAATCAGAAAGCCACATTTCTAGGAAAAAGAATATACCAGTATAATGGGAGTACAGGGACAGGAAGTGCCAGGGCAAGTTCGTGAACAACTATGCTGGTCTTCAAGCAAGTTTTAGTTTCATACTTGAAATCCTATTTGTACCCACCAGCACAAGCTTCTCAAAATTCTTTTAACTGCAACTACGCACGCATAAAAGCTAATTGTAAATTTAACTCCAGAACCTATACATCTAAAGGGCAAAATACTTCATAAAATGATTCACAGCACTTCACAAACACAGAGGTAGAACCAAAAAAAAACCTGCAAAAACCTCTGCAAAACACAAGCCCATTATTTCTTACTTCAGCCCCTCTTTCAGTTGGGGAGGACCCGGCCAAGTTTCATTTGATTGCCTCTGAAGAACTGAAGAAACCAGAACCAGGAGATCTGGGTAAAGGAATTTGGCATTTATACAGTAATGAAATTACGTGGGCCTTCTTAAACACATGCAATACCTGAAAACAGCTGGTGGATTTAGCATCTAGAACTTCTGTGCCCATTAGAGTTCAGATTCAAAAGGTTTTGATTTGCTGGCATTACTCTGTCACAATTACATTCTGGTTTTACACACTCTGAAATGTTGCGTGCCTTAAACATACTATATGATTTCATTACTAAACTAAAGTCTCTAGCATTTTGAAGGCATGATCACTTATGCCACAATTACCAGTAAGACAAGATCAAAGAAAATTTAAATGTGTAGCAGGGAGTAGAAAGCAATTTGGTTTTACCTACCCACTGGTTTTAATATTACCAATCACAAGAAATGACTGAGCAGGATGTTGGGTAGGTTGTTTCTCCAGGAACCATTTTTTTCATTCCAGGACAGATATCTGGATGAACAACTACCTAACAGTTTCCAAAACTCTTCCATAAGGAATTCCTCATACTTTTCTTCTGTCACCTCTGTTTTTCCAGTAACAGCAGTAATAGGAACAACAGATATTTTTCTCCAATATACTGATGAAAACACTTCAGTTTATTTGACATATCAAACAGCAATGGCTGCCAGCCTTTCTGACAGTAGGCTCAGTCTGCATATTTCACTGAAACATGCTGGCACCTGACAATAAATGCTTGAAGAAAGAAAGGTGATGAGTATCATCAAGCATGCTCTTCAAATCCTGTAGACTGTTTAAAACTTAAGAATGCCCACAGATTATTCAAGGGAAAACAAAACTATAAGAATATTACAAAAGCCTCAATAGACAGACAAAAACAAACCCTGGGGGGGAAAAAAAACAGATTAAGAGTACTTATTTCAGAGCAATTTAAGTGTGCTGTCCCATTGCAGGCTGAGCCAAACTATCTGCAGGCTGTTCCATTACTGACCCCTACCTTTTGACAATTTCAGCACATGCCATTTCTGAGCACAAACCTGTCAGAACACTGAACTGACCAAAATAAAATCAGGAATTATAGCCCAAGTATGGAAACACACTACTTAAAACATTAGAATAAATGTGACTGTGCATGTTTCCATCTCAGCCTTCCATTTTAACAAGCAAACCCTACAACAGTAGTGACTTAGAGCTAGAGCTATACTACCTGCTTATGCATTGCTTATGGAATGAACATGTATACATGCTTTCTTTTCACCACTGTGGTCCACTGCCCAGTATATTAAACAGCTTGCCATTCCAAATCATATTCCTTGACTCCTGATCAGATTCTTCAAAAGTTTACAGTGTCAGATTTGACGATTACAATTCCGGACACAGTAATAATATTTGACAGAGATGAACTGTATCCTCTTTTAGTGATGATATGCTCAATATTTACCATACTGGAGGCTTAAAGATGGGGAGACAGGTGAAGTTCAGAATGAACAGTACCAAAATGACTCTGTCTTACACAAATGATTTACTCTCAGTGTTGAGTCTTAGTGCCCAGATGAGACATGCCCTGTTAAAGAACAGTTACTTTTTTGTCCTGATGATGTCCTAAATGGCAAAGAATGCCTGTTACTTACTTACTTGCCCTTTCTCTCACAATCCAGAAAAATTATGAAATAGGGAGAAAAAAACTGTAGTGTATTTATGCAGACATAATATCTAATCTAGCCTTATTGGTTCAGTATAATCTTTCTCACTTCCCCTCTCCTACTGTTCCTTAGTTACTCTAAAATCATTTACACTGAGACAGCACAGAAAAGGACACTTACTGAAATAGTGATGATGGAAATGATAATGAGTAGATAAGCGATACCGAAAAACATCCAGCAAGCCATATTATACAACTGAAACCCTTCAATGCTTTGGTATATTTAAATAGTTAGGTCACTAGCAATTCATGTAAAGCTATCCAGCAGCCACAGTCAGCATCAAGACTTGAGCATTCAAGTCATGCGCATTAACTGAAGTATAGATTATGTTAGGGCAAGAAAAGAGTAGGAAAAAATAAAGTTTTTTTCACTTAACAGGCTGAGCTCAAAAATAACTTGCAGAACACTTTCAGGTTCAATAAATTTAGTCAATCAATTAAACTTAAGAATGTATGCACTGCTTGTGTGGAAAATCATGAGATATTATTGATTCAAGTTTATTATGTAATGCCTATCAGAAATATTCATGTAAACTCAACCCTAAAGGTCAAACAGATTTCCAGTGTTAAATAGTTAACTAAGTTAGATCACATCAGAAAATTACTTCTTGAAATGAATCTGGTATCTGTAGAGAGCTGGTATTTTCAAACACATTACACAAATACTAGAAAGACTGATAAGGCTGCTCTCATAGCAGTTGAAACTTTCCAGAAATTAAGGTGCTAAGGTTTTGATTTCCTAAAAGTAGGAACTCCAAGAAGATGTATTAGTGAAAAAAAAAAAAACGCTGCTGGCAACTTTATAATTGGATTGACCCCACTCTCCAATATGACATCACACTCTTATAATTACAGTAATGTCTAAATAAGTACTAAATATTAAGGCTGTAATGAGTCATGTTGGTTTACACATGTTTTTAGCAGAGCACAATGCTAACAGCATCTGATGACTTGGTTCTTGTTTCCTTTCCAAGAAAAGCAATCCAAAACTCCTCACAGCAACCTGTTCCTGCTTTCCTGTATGGCTCAGGAAATCAGGCCTCTGTTTCCTCTCCACATGTTGCAACAGGAAGAGCACTGCAGAGCTACTTCCTAAAGGAACTCTTCTTGCCCACCCTTTCCTTGACAGCCCTGAAAGAATTATGTGTATTATGTATGATGGGGGAAGGAGAGCCAGTTTGCATGTCAGTGCAGGTCACAGTTACAATGCAGCAGATCTCAAAAAGGTGTAAGGTCTGATAAGAAGCAGGTCTTCTCTACTTGCTGTGTCAAATCGCCAACAGTTTATCTAGAGGTCTGTGCCCTTGAAGCACAAATATATCTTGTTTTTAAGCATAACTGGAAGTACCTTTCTGTCAAGAAAAGTTGTCTGGCCATGTGACTTTACACGGGGTATTGTTTTTCCAGTCCCAGAGATAATTAGCACAAGGGCAGTTTGCCAAGCTAAAGCTGAGAGAATATCCTTCACAGCCTTTCTGGGCACTTGTGTCCTTTCCCAATTTTTATGCTGCTGTCACTGGACTCTGGCATTTCTTGCCCAATTCGTTTGCTTTCAGTGGTAATCATATGCACTGAAGATATGCATGGCCAACATTTAAACAGGCTGCAGATCAATTAGTGGTCTTAAGTTTATCTGATTTTTATCAAAGAAGACAGAGCTTTGGGTCGATTGTCAGAGCCTGTGTCAAGTTGACCTTTTCAGAGACGTCTACATTGCCAGTCCCTTGGGCAACTTCTTGTCCCCTGTTAGTCCCTGAATGGCAGAAGTCTGTTCTACTCAAGCACAAAGTATACACAGATGTCTATATTAGATTCTTATAGGTTTGACAGCAACTGCATGTTGTATCTATAAACTGTCCTTTAGCAGTGACACTTCCTCAATGATGATAAGCTAATTTATGCAACTAAATCTCCTTTGTGCAGAAATGAAAGCTAATTGAGTCATTACAAAGTAATTCAGGAAGGAATACCTTGTATAAATTGGCTTACTTTATAAATCCTTCTCAAGTGGTTTTCATGCATCCTAAGTGGTGCTAAGCAGTTTTGCTGCCATCAAATACCCAGATGAAAAAGACAGCTTTACAGAGTTATAAAAACATTATTTCAACACAGCAAAGGGAAGAGACAAGAAAATAAAGGTAAAAAGAAAGTACATTACACAAAATAAAGAGGAAAGATTTTCATTACCTGAAGCACTGGTAACTTTCTCCTGGATCAGATTTCTTGGCACTTCAGCCTTTGAAGGAATATGTTCTTCTGCAAAACATATAACTGCAAATGAAACTCCGAAGGGACACCTCAGCTGACAGGAATTACAGCCCGCATCAGCCTGACAGCCACACTCTACGTTTCCAGACTGTAAGCCCTGTTTACTATTTTGCATTTGTACAGAAGTTGGAACATTGTTATTTCTGTGGTTTCCCCCACCCATCCAAACACTCCAAAAGCTTTCTTTCAAAATCTCAGTTGTAAACATCTGTTTCCCTTTTCACTTTGCTCTGAATATGGTAACTGTAGAGCTACAGATCTGCTGGTTTTCATTCATTCTGAGGCAATGAGAATGAGGGTCCTATTCTGCCACATGTATTTCTTACCAGGATAAAGAAAACTAAACTGAGGATCACAGCTCTGAAGCATCCTTTCTGGCTAACAGAGCTGGAACACTGAAATCCCCACAGGCAATTTCAAAAGATGTTCTCCATATTCCTTGTCTGGCACAGACAAGGAACTACTCTCTCATGCCCACACTATCACTTAAGCCAATCCATATTCCACTCAGTACAGGGACATAAGACCTGCTCCTTACATTTCACAGTCAACACTTCTGTTGATGAGATAAAAAAAGGGAACAAAGTACAAGGGGGTTTAGCTGTTTTCTTTCCTTATGTTCATAAGGAAGTAGAAACAGATTTATCTTGGCCTTTACAGTGTATCAAAACTGACAAAGCTGCTATACTGAATGAAGAAGTAGTATACTGATAAATCCACTTCTCAAATAAGAATTAGGCTGTTAATACATTTAAAGTATTTGGCTTTTTTACTCATCACATCTTACACAGATATTCATGCTTCTTTTTAAGACATGCATTTCAGTAACTAATTTTGATATTTTATTAATGACAGACAAAAGATACAGAACTCACAGCTTTTAAAATGTTCCTTATTGTGCAACTTGTATGTAATTGCCTATCTACTTTGACAAAGAGTGAATTTTATATCAACAGTTCAAAGGATTTTTAGCCTTGTAAAAAAATAATCTATCCACAAGACTGTTCCTGCAAGCATTAAAGCAGATGTTTAAAGCACAAGAGCAGACCTGTTGAAATGAGTATGCATTACTGCTGCTAAACTTTGTACGCAGTCCTACAAATTACATCATGAAATTCACTCTACAGAGCTTTGAAATGTTGCCCTACTAAGCCAGCAAGAGTTCTGTGCTTCCTGACTCTTGAATAACTAAAAGTCTGGTTGAGATCAATATATATCACAGCCAAGGGAAGAAGGAGGGGAAAAAAAAAGAGGAGAAAACCAAACAATAGGGCTGGGAAAATGTGAAGCTGCAGTACAACACACTCTGAATTAATTACTGCGCTCAAATGTATTCCCCCACTTGTTGCACATTTCCAAGTACACTCATTTGTTTATTTTAAGCACTCACAGTTGGAGTATAAATGGCAAAAATACATCCCTATGTGCTGTCCAGAGCACTAGGAGGCACTGTCATGCTGTGGCTTCCCTACTCCTATTACACCACTCACAGGTAGTATTCGTTTATTATCAGTCACATTTTCTAGGATTGCTCCGTTTTCCCAGAACAACACAGTTTCGTTCAACACAGAGTATTACATTGATTAAATAAATCTTGATGTTACATGTTACTGAATATTTGGACATACACCAATTGATGTGTTGAATGTACTGTGGATTTTAACTCATGATCATCAGACTAGCTTCAACTGAGGACTGACTTTAGTAGAGGGTATTCTAACTGAAGTAAGAGCAGAGGAGGTTTAAAGAGATGTTTTTTCATAAGGTACAGCTGAATACATGTAGACTGCATTGTGGTTTCATGGAAAAAAATAGAATATATGCATTCCCCTTCCTGAAAAATGTATTTCCTAGAAACAAGAGGTCACCAGATCCATATCTGAAAATGGAAAAATGTCTGAAACAAGGATATATATGGAAATACTGGAAAGGTCTCAAATTCAATCAAAGGCTGTCCATATTAGCATACCTGTTCAGATCCCAACCATCCCCACTTATTCCACTTTCATTTACACTATAGAGTCGGACAGAGAGGACAAACCTTCAGGTGTAATTAGACTAGAAGAGGCATTCCAGAAGCACACTGAACATGGTCCAGCTGCCTATTCGCATTCAGTCCATGGAACCAGACTAAAGTGAATCCATAGAAAACCTCTCCTGAAACATGCACAGCACAAACATCAGGTCTTCAACACAAACTTGTGCTTTATGAATCTGTTGCAAATGGTCCACACTACTTACTAATGCAATCATGCTCACAGCAGAGCAGAGGTAATAGGCTTGGCTAAGGGTAGTAAAAAAGAACCTATGGTTCTTACTAATGTTTTCTGCTATTATGTCCTGAATCAATACCTAATTAACACTAATCAAATCAGTGAACTCTTCTAGAACTGCAGGCCCAAAGAACACTTAAAATACAGGTTATGTTCCATACTCCGCTGGTATTCAGAGATTCTAATAGCAAACCTCCAAAATTCTTTTGGCGATAGTGCAACAAAGAGCTAACTATATTTGTTAAGGGTTTTTTCAGCCAGTTCATGAAAGCTGTGGAAAATTATTTACTTACTTAATTTGCAGTCACCCAATCAGAGATGATTCTACCATCCGCACAATTTAAGAAGTGAACAATGAATTCTACACTACCTGAGGTTTTTACATGAATCCATTGGGGTTTTTTATTCTAATTTCTTTTTCTTAAAAGGAGAGGGGATAAAAAAATCAGGCTACTTGAGTATAAAATGGGTAAAAGTTTGGCTTGAACAGTGCATTCCTGCAATGGAATGTGGTATCTCCATGATAAATATGCATAAACTTAGCAGTTTCCTCTACTAACACATTACTTAACCATCTTTTTACATTAGGCTCTAATGCCATTATTAATTGGTATTTTACTGTCTTCTAGTCTCCTACACATTGTCATTGCACAATACTAGTTTATACCTTGGATAATCCCAGTTTGTGGGTTAATATATTCAACGCTTCAATCACAGTAAACAAAAATAGCTCAGCTATGCAGCAAAATCCACCAAAACACACAGATGGTTATAGGGTTTTCATTGTGTGGTTTCCATAGCAATCATATTGCAAATCTGGAAGCTTCTTGCAAACAAGCAGCTTGTATTTACATGCCTCTTGGCTGCAGCACAGGGACTCTACAACATGTGAAGTTGTTATTCCAATCGCATATTGTTAGAAAAATCATTGGGAGATGCTTTGATCAGTTCAGATAAAAACTACTGCAGTGAACTAATTTTTCATCTATTTCATAATGACACAAGCAATCACACGCTTGTAATGCACACTAATATATCTTCATTTGAAATCTCTCTGTGGTGTCAAAAGGTTATAAGCATACAAACAGGTTTTGTTAGACGGACTCCCACAAAAATACTTGCATTATTAAATAATCAAATCAAAAATACAGTGTCTTTATTATTGTACTCAGCAGGGATGACAGACGCATGCAAATACAAAGGTATGAGGAAGAACTCTGATGACACTGAACGTCATGGGTCTATACTACTTTGTGCAAAGTAAAAGATACAGCAGCATGGTAACACTAAGAGTATTACTTCTCCACATCACTTTTTTGCTACCAAATAATGACTGCACAAATGTAAACAAGAACTTTCAAACATGAATAAATGCTTACCGTGGGAAAGAGTCGAGACCTTTTCTCTCCCAGATTTATAATTTTATGAATTGACCTAACCCCATTACAGATGAGTTATTACTGTAATAAGGAACATAAATCAATCCAGCTATGTATTTTTTTTTAATTAGTGAGAACTTGCTTTTTTACAAACAACAGAGAAACATTTAAGAATTACAAAGAAGGAGTAATAAAGAAAAAGTAATTTTATAATTTTGCCAAACTGACACTTTTGCTAGCATTAGTAGTGCGGGCTATCAACCATCTGGTGTCAAGGGAATAAGAATTAACATCCCTGTTTTATGCAGGACCAGCAACCTGCCTTATCTGAGGACAGGGGTCCCCAGCCTTGGGGATGGAAGCAGTCCTCTGCAGTATTATCCCTATATATGCACACCTGTACATGCCTATATACTTCACCCAAACCAAACCTCTTATGAGGTTTTAGCCTAAGCAGCTTGATATTCCACAAATCTTTCACATGTTGCTTCATCCTACCTAGGCTTATTTGCGTTAGTGCGCGTATTTAAAATGGCAGCAGTTTTCTTGCTGGTGTCTTCTTTTAGACTCCAGAGCCATTCATTCTGTAGGGAGAGATCTCCAAATCCAAGAAGCAAAACTCTAACTTTGATATCCTCCAGTATTCCCACAGATTTGTCCCTTTCCCCCAGTACCTCCTGGACATGACAGATTACTGGAAGATTTACACACAACTTCTTGACATTTCACCCTGCATTCCCAGTAGCACTCTGGTGCACTCTGTAAACAAATGAAACAGCTTGGAAAAGGCTGCTGAAGGCACTGTCCTCTAGCCATGGTGTGAGATCTGGGGGGCGGCAGAGAGAGGGAGACAGATTATCATTTTATTAAAGCTCCATCTGACTGAACCCCAGTGAAGGTTTGTAGATGAAAATCCCCTTCAGTACAGTGCTAGAAGTTAGAAATGAGCTGGTTGCTACTTAGAGAAGGTGTTATAAATGTAAGTATTTCTTACTATGGCAGAAGAGAAGAGAGTTCTTGTTTTATTCCTACTTCTATGGGTCAGCCAGTTACCACTCAACAGCTCAGAAAGAGAAGTTATGTCCTGCATGACAAGCTTAAGTGAAAGAAAAAACCAAAAGCCCAATATCCACAACACAATCGGAAAAGACAGACAGAAAAGGGTTATCCAGACACAGGCTAAAAACTGGAATTGCAGATGAGGTGACATCAAAATACGAGGAGAAGCAGAAGTTGCATCTGAATAAACGGTCACCACTGCGCTCAGAAATACAGTGGGAAACAGCACAATTCTGTATTCCAACAGAACAGAGAAAGAGATCTCCCAGTTATGATCTATATAAAAATACATTTTAATGAAAAATATTACATACACTGAGATGCTTTAGTTTTAGTTGAGGACAATCCATGTCAATTCCTAGCCCAAATTCCTTCCAACACATGTGATCCAAGTCTGATTCCAAGATGGAGGCAAAAGGTTTCAATCACATATACCACTAGCTAAACTGGATGGGAGCTCCAACTAACATTTTCTGAACAAGTTTTAATCAGCTTTTTGAAAATAATCATTATTTAAATTCTAAAGTGAGGTTGAGCATATGCACCGCTCTGCCTGACCAGTAGACAGAAACACAAGTCTCTTACTACTACTGGCAATGTATTGACCTCCTAATGGCCTCAAATAAATAGCATTGGCTGTACAAAGTGAAAAAGCTAGAATCATGAAATAGTTTGGAATAGAAGGGACCAGTGGAAATTGCTTAGTCTATCACCCTGCTCTAAGTCTGAAATTTAGATCAAGTTTCTAGGAGACAGCGTTTGGCTTCCTTTGGTACTCCATACTAAGCTATTCAGCAGCAGTTTATAAGGGTCTGTGCATTTTAATAGTTCACATATGGGACAGATGAAGCTAATGACTTTATAGAACAGGATTAGCTCAAGTGACTCAGTTTTGTACAGATCTTGCCAAGCCCCAGATGTCAGGTTTCCTGAAGTCCTTGAGAAATTCTGCAGTTCTTTCTCCTCAGTTGCTCTCCTTGTATCTGGAAAAGGCACTACTGTGCACCACCATTACTCCCAATTGTGTAAGCAGTCTGAATAACCAAACTAGCCATCTCACATAAAAGTGAAGCACTGCCTCATGTTGAGACAACCTTGGAAAAGTTACCTCACCATCCTCACAGAAAAGATTAGTAAAAAAACAACCTTCCTGTGACACCACCCAATGAATCTAAACATATGCTATGGTTTGGCTTAATCAAAACCAAAAAGCAGATATAACATTCACTTGCTAACATAAGCATTTTGGAGTTACAGCATGTGCTAAACTAAAGAGCGAAGTAAACCCAGTTCCACTAGGGACAAATACAAAGTACACTTTAAGGCTGCAATTCTCAGCCTTGTGCAAAAGAATGTTGTTTGGATCACATAAGTATTGCTATGAAGAACAATAACAAAGTGAAGCAGCAGAGAGAAATGAGTACGTTTGGAGAACTGCTTGAGAAAAAAATCTTTCTAAACACATCTGTGAAAAAGACGCTGTATTTCTCCTGTATTACTGCACACATACCCAACCACATGAACTACAGTAGGGTAATGGATTTAAAAAAAAGATTTTTAAAAGCAAGAAGACACTACATGACTTCTCACTGGTTTACTAGAAAAAAGAAGTAAAAATATTTTTCCAGCAGAAAGTATTTGCTTATAATGTTTTAAGGCAGAAAGGATGAAGGTAAGTGATTAAAGAACACATCTCTGTCCTTGGAAGAAAAAGTTATTCTTACACAAGACAGAAAATTGAGCACGGTTGGCAAGGTCATCCACAGTTGTTGTGGATCTTCTCACTCTACTGTGTATAATTTTACCAAGTTTTCAGAAAATGTAGAAGCATGCTTTGCTTTATTTACCTTTCCTACTTGTTAAGTATGTAAGTATAAGTATGTAAGTATAAGAATATGTGTTAGCATCTTTCCTCTTTCTTCTCCTTTCCTTTCTCCAGTACCAAGTGTCCCAATATTCTTGATTCCTTATCCCCACCACATTCTGTACTCACAACCAATTCAAATAAAGACTATATTCTCCTCAGACCCCACAAATTTCGTTTATTTACCAAATGCAGAGGTTGCTATTCTGAAAGTTTGCTGTTTTCAGGGTTTCACAAGGCCCTTGACTCTCAGAGCAAAGTACCACAATGGGAGGAAAAACATGCTCAGTCACCTGAATGACAGAACAGCATATATTCGTTAGGAAAACTGAACAATTCACAGAAGTACAGGCAATTCCCGATTTTAGTTATGAAGTTAATATGATTTCATGGACTCAGCTTCCTGCTCAGAGTGCCTCCTTGGAGCTCTCCTTGCAAATAAGCAATCTTCAGTCATGATTTGAGTGACAGGTAAATCAACTTATTTGTACAGTTCCTAGCACTAGTCTTCCAAACCACAGAAAATTTTAAAACTCCAATAAAAAAAAAAAAGAAAAAAAAGAAAAACGATTTTACATTCTCTCAAACATAGATTCAAAAGAATTAACAACTTGTCAAACGAGCCTGACAAGCTTAGGAGGAATGTATGTCAAATCCCAGTTACAGCAATAGCAAGCTTGGGAGAAGAGGAAGTAGAGAAAGGCAGGAAAGGCAGGAGGACATACTAGAAAAGACCACTTAGAATGCCTAATTTTGTTAATTTATTCTTTTTTTTTTTACAAAATGATCTATTATTACTAAAATTCAATACAAACATGCCAAAGTGCAATGTGCATTGCATAGAAATAAGGGATGGGTTTTGCACTGACCTTTATATTTCCTCATGAAGAAAGACCCGATAATAGTAATTTTTCTCAAGAGAAAAGATAAAGGTCATCACAAGCAAGTTCAATTGCAGATATGCACACAATAGTTATAATGGAAGATAAAAGAAATTAGAAAGATCCACTTCCAGAAACTCATTCATTCTTTTTGAAAACAATTCACTGTTTTCAAATGAAAACAATTCATTGTTTTCAGAAGTCAAGTCTCTTGCAACTGTCTAATCCTACATGCTGAATGAACTGGCTAGAACATGTTAAACTCAGCAAACAAAAAAACATTTGATGGGCTATCAAAGAAGGTGAACATTTCATAAGTGACTTCAGGATGCAGCTCCTTACAAATTCCTCATGTTTGATTGGGCACTTTTTAAATGCTGCCTTTTTTTTTGATCAAGAGATTAAATAAGAACTTCCACACCTGAACAGAAGCATCTCTGAAGGTAAAATGAAATCTTACCTTCCAACAAAAACACAATTTTGGCTCCACTTCTAAAAATGTTCTCAAGGCCTCAAATTTGGCATACAAAATCTAGGCAACAGTCATCTTACCTAAATCCATATTTAAACATTCAAAGAAGGAATAAAATATTTTACAATACTGCTTTTAACAGTAAAGGAAAACTTTTGGAGTTTAATGTTTGTAGACGCTCATCCAATTATTAGCCGTCCCTTCTCTGTCCCCCGTCACCCTCCCAAAAAAGTAGCTGCAGTAATTGGACAGAATGCAAATTAGTAGCTCAAAGGGACAAAACAAACCACAGTTTCAAAGTCAATTCTGTGGTTGCACTGTAGGTTCACAGGAATTTGCGCTAGAGATTGCTTGCCTAAATACGTGTGGCATGCACATAAGTACATTCTTATATATAAACATAATAAAGATTTATGTGAATTCACTGTAACTAAAATAAATTTGTTTGTTCTCTCAACCCATAATAGCTCTTAGTTATATAAATAGTTTAAGTGTTCAACATGACATTTTATAAACCTTATTATTAAAATGTTTTGCTAAAGCAAATGTGGTGACTATTAAAATCTACATAGAAAATACAAATAGTTCTCTATGTAAATACATCTAGCAATCAAATTTTCAATTAACTGATCTATACTGTATAACTCTGTACTACAGTGTTATCTGCCAACCATGTACAGGGGTTATATTTCTCAGGATTAAATTTATATGATAGACAGAGTTAAAGTCTGTAAATGTCAAATAATCTTTTCATACTCGTTGATCAGCAGCAAGACTTAAATTCAAAAGCTATTTCTGAAAACTACATATCCCTACTTGTGACAAACGTAACTTGACATAATATATATATACACATAGAACTCATAAAGTGAGAATCTTGTTTAAACCACGTAATATCCTTTAATAATCTGCAGGGTTAAAGTATTCAAATTTATAGTCTGATTCCAGAAATGAACTTACTCAAAAAAGGGACAAAAGATACAGCATTTCAGTATAGCTCACAGTAGTGAAAGGAAACACAATACAGTCGTTGGCATATTTCCACAAGAAAAGTCTGGCTCCCAGATGCTTCTCTTATAACTCCTTTAAAAACGTTCTACCAAGACATTTTTGCATTCTCTGTGTTGATCATTAACTGCATGCTGACCAAAAAAACACCCAGCAGCTTTCACACTTTGGGTATTTTCATGAAAAGTAACAAGCCCACACCACTGCCTCTTTTCATTGCTTATGGCCCTTGCCATCAAATTAAATTGTCAACTATGCTAAATCCTTTGTTCACCTTAAATGATGAAATGAACTAATTATAAAAATATTCCTTGTTATAATTCAAAAGCAAAAATCAAGTTAAATCAGAAATAAGCAGAAAATTATAGCTGCAACGCAGACTGTTTACACATATCCATATTGTGGGTAACATTCCCATATTAATTTCTACAAATGCAGTCTCATTCTCATATATTAGGTCCAGACTAAAACCAGCAACTCTGGATGCCAGATCTTGCTAGTCTTACATGCCATATATCGCAATGCACCTCAGAGAGATGAGGGAGGACAACAGGGATATTGAAGTAGTTCATAGGCAGGAGATGACAACTGCTCACCAGGCAGCTCACCATGTAACTGTGGGATTGGCATGCAGCTGGATCTCAGAAAAGCCGGGCCACCAGAGACCCAGATTACTTGAATCCCCTTGCAGCCAGTACTTTGGATTACCGAGCTCTCATGCCAACACAGTCCCTTGTTGCACTGTAACAGCCACTATTTGTAAGCCTGAGCTAGGCAGATTAATAAGAAATTATGTATTATTATTGGGTAATAAAACACATTCTTTTTAAACATAAAACAGCGATTAAAAATTATGACAAACTTGTACCCATCTTGAACATTTTTTAGTGAATTAGCTGAAATTACTACTAGTAATGGAGATGACTCTCTTAAGGAAAACAATTTGAGACAGGTATAGAAGAAAGTATAGATTCAGTTAATGCATTTTGGGACAATGGGAGGACAGCCCTCATGCTAGGATCCACAGGCTTTTCTGTAGATAGTGCTTTGTTTTGAAAACGTGATTTTTTCCTTTAATTCCCAGTTTTGCTGATGTTTGCCTTCAAGATTCAAGGACAGAATAACTGCTACAGCCTGCTAAGTCAAAACCTTCCCACAGACAGAAGACAGAAATACTGGAACCTCTTCCTTAAGGATATTGAAAGCTCCCAAGATCTAAAACTGGTTTTCATGAGAACTCAACCTCAGAGGTTTTTAGGTAGAGGAAATCAGGAGCTGCTGGGAAAAAAACAGATCAAACTTCAAAACAAGGGCTGAAACAAAATATCCCTTGTGCCAACCATCCCCTTTCTGGATGAGAAAATGTTCCTCCTATCTTGCTGTATAATTCAAATCTCTTGGACATAATTTCCTAAGTCTCTTAAGAAAACATTCTTCCCCTCACTGCTAAAGCTTATCTGTGTACCTGCAGCCTGGACTTCACTGGAGCACTCCTCCCTCTAAGGCTCAGCAGACTGATGCATCTTGCTCTCTCTGCCTGGTGTAATGTATGGTCTGGGAGCTGTAGCCTGCTGACTATTTTCCTTTCTTAGAAGCAACCAACCTGCTTCTTTCACAGACTCCTACCCAGCCCAGGGAGCAGTAGCCAAGACAAGGAAACAGCCAGCCTTTTCCTACAGTGCCTTACTTGTATACATGTAAACTAAATGTGACATCCACTGCAGACTCAGTACACTGAAACACACAAGCAAATCAGGTACACATGCAGATGATCAGTAAAATTCATGAAGGTTTGGTTAATCAGTAGTATTATGTATATCTAATTTCTGAATTTTTGGGGAGAGTAGGAAGGAGAGTGAGTAGCAGATAAAAAGCACACAGAGAGGAAAAGACATCCATAGAAGGATTTATGCGGATACCTTTCTTAAGGCTGAAAAATTCAAATAAGAGATTTGTATCTATAGTAACAGCGTGATTAATTCAGCCTTTAAAGCCCACCTTGCTGGGTCTTATTTGAGACTCTAGTTGTATAAATTATGGTTCTTTAATAGCTACCTTGTGGAAACCAGAAAAGTTGAGAGAGAGCCTGAGGCACCATATAACCTCTGGTTGCTCTTGTTTCTCAAAGGAAAAAAAAAAATCTACCTAATGGTTTTAATAGCCTGATACGCAGTCATTCGTCACAAATTCAAAAAGTAAAGGTTCCCTGATCTATCTATATAGTATTCATCACAGTTATACCCAAGCTGTAGAGCGAGCACATTTCTATTTTCATAAATATACATAATACAATTGACATTTTGCTTTGAACTTGCTAAACTACAGCAATTCCTCAAATTTATGGTTAATAAACTATCTCACATACCAAGACATTTCTTCTGAATGCTTTACATTAGAATTATTGCACTGCTTCTTAATTAGATAAAAACCAGTGCTACCAAAGAAAACTACTTTGCTTTCCAGAGAATGAACTCTGGATCCATAACCCACTGAAGACATGCATGCATAAACAAAGCTTTATTCACATTTAACATGAAGCCAGCTGCCAGAAAGAGAGTGAACACAGAAAAAGCTATGACACAAGTAAAATTAGTCTGTGTGAGTTTCGTCTTGCCAGGATGACACGCTTTTCTGAGACAGGATTCTATCTCTTAATAACAAACAACTTCTGTCACATACTGTTCACATCAGATTGGTTTTACAAATCAATAGTGTCAAACATTGTTCTGTGGAGGAGCACACAAAACAGTATGAAAATGAATGATCAGTACTTGCAATAAATATCTTATTTTGATATGTAAATTTCTTTCAATGAGTTGTGTGCTAATTATTTTTTGAAAGAGTTCTTTACACAGAAAACCACGATTAAAAATAGTTCCTTTTTAGACATTATTATGTCTTCTGATCTTAAGTAAATAAGCTTCAAAATGCCACTAAATAATGCAGATTTGACAATTATTCCTGGGTAGGGGGAGGGGGATGTCTGGTTGGGCTTTAGGGTATGTTTTATTTTGGTTTTTAACCTGTGAAATTCAGAAATAAAATCTAGCCTTTGCTAACCCAAGACTTTAATGAACACAGCTTCTCCACACGATCTCCTTCAATGTGTTGAAACAGTTGACCACAACTCCAGGAAGGTCGCTCCTATTTTCTCTTCTTGTAAACTCTGACACCTATGAAGTTTGAAACATCTGAAAACTATGAAGTCTTGCATGCAGTTCAAAGCAGAGAATAAATACCTAAACTTAATAGCACACATTTTCCATTTACTGTAGATGTTGTAATTAACTACTTTGAATCTCACAGCTAACAAAATTTTCTGCAGCCAAAGTATATTACTAAATAAAGAATACTCTTTTTTCAGAGTATTTCTCAATAAACAACCCCACCCTATTCCAATCAGTGAATATACCCCTCACATGCAAATCAGACTAAATATGAATACTCAGTTACTATTCCATTTTTATTGGCCTCCTTACTTGCACGTTTGTGACAAGAGAACAGGGATTGAATTGCATCACAGACAGTAGGCTTCCAGGCGGCTACAGGCCACCTGTTCTTCACAGACCACCATTTATATTCATTTTACAGGAAACACAGAATAGCCTGTGAACCTTATTTTTCATCCCAAAGAGTTGCCACTTCCCACTCAATGGACATCTCATTCTTTTCAGCTACACTGGATTGTCTTACCTCCTCTTCCATCACTGCCGCTCAACACCAACAGAAAGAAAAGGTTCCCTCTTTAGATGTGGGAATACATTAATTGAAGTTAAAGCCCAAGCTCCTGTGGCAAACAAAAGCTGATGTCCAGGTATCAAGTCCTAACCACCTCCTGGATGCAATGTCTTTACATTCAGAAAGTTGCCTGGATTCTTAACTCATGTCTTGTGAGCATTTAGTACTAGCTGAAGGACACTCCAAGGTATATATACTTCCCATAAGTGTACTGCCTCAAAACCCACAGTGACCTAGAATTCAGACACAGCTCCATTTCATCACACTAGTTGGGATTCAGCAATATACAGTTGAAAGATACAGTTTTTCACTTATTTCCATGTCTGACATATAATCAAAAACATTTAATAGACCCCCAAATCCCAGTGATCAAGGAAACCAAACCATGCATCTTGAACAGAAACAAAAAAGTCTTTACTATTCCCTGACATCCAAAAGGTAGTTTACATCTGCTTTTCATTGACCTTGTGTATTATTTTAATTTCTTTCAATTTGCAGCAAACTGAGGAAACCCTGTAGCACCCCCTCCTCCTTATTCTCTCACCCATCATTTACTAATCAAAAGCACAATTCTTTCTGTGGAAAAAAATAAAATTAAAAAATTGATAGCACATCAGCATTATATACAACTTTTTTGGACAAGAAGTAAAGAATTACCTAACTACTTGAGGCAAACAAATGTTGGGAGGACAATATACCATGATATGTAATATACTGACTTAACAGCAATGATCACAGGTACCACCTCAAATTCCATGATCACCTGGGTCTCTGCTGACCTAAACCTACTGCTCTGATTTACACAACCAATTATCAGTTTCTTCATTTTAGTTCACTGGTTTTAGGAACTGATTATACAGCTGTAATGCACAACTTGGACAGTTTGACACCAAACGCTATTTGGGCCCACAAACCCTGACTGTGATATACTGAAAGCTCTAAAATAAGCAAAGCTCTCCTGAAAAGGCATTTTCATTACCACAGTGCTGTGAAATTTTCACTTCTAGTGCCAGAAGGTCGATACATCTGACACTACATTTTGAGAACACAAGTATTTGCCTATGAATTGGTGTCCATGAGTAACTTACACTCAAACTCTACTACATAATCATTATTTCCCTTCTTCTCCAAGAAGAGGTTAATCAGAGATCATGTTCTCCCTCCCCCTGCAATGCTCATGAAAAGGGCACAAAAACATAAGCACAATTTCTTCTTCAAAGCTCAAGCAATCCAGCAGCAACAGAGGATGAGGATGCTATTTAGTTAAGCTGCTTAACTACCTGAGGTTAACTGTTAGAAAAAATTAAAGTGACAAAGCTGCTTAAAGAGATAACTGTAAGATAGAGACATACTTTCATACTCCATGTCAGAAATAAGTTCTGAAACAAAATCAATATAATTTCAAAACTACTTAAAAGACTTTATTTAAAGTAAGCAAACATCAAAAAGCGTTTCTCTGCATAGCACGCTTTCTCTTGTATCAGACATTTCTTACCTTTCCCTGAACTTTGCCCTAGTTTCCATAGCTAAGCTCCCAACTACACTGCGAAACAGAATTATGGGCCAGACACCTGGCTTGACCTGGGCAAACTGTTTGGCAGAGGACTGATTGTGGGAATCAAAAGACAAAAGCAAACTTTCCATCCCCACAATCCTTGGCCCAATTAGAGACTGAATCAGCCCTCAAATTTAATTTAGAGTAAAGAACTAATAAAAATTGTATTGGCTGGGTTAGCTCTCCCCTGACTTAGAGATCACCACAGCACTGAATTTCACTGTCTTACCCCTCTCACCCCAAAGTTTTCTATGTTATGGACAAGCAGAGAAGAGATGGCACAAAGCCAACAGTGACAGGTCTTGGGTCACAACATGTTGCTTCAGGATTACCCACCTGACCCACTTACAATGTCAGCTTTTCACCTACATGAACAAACTTAGCACCACCAAAGTAAGAATCAAACCATTTTCATGGAAACTGGAAAGTATACCACAAAATCAACTGCTATAATGCAAGTTTGTGACCAGAAAGAGAACAGAACTGAAAAAACAACACAAGATTGAAAATGAACGTAAATTTTAGCTTAGATTAACACCTCTTTTCTCCTGTTGTGCAAGACTGTTGCAGACAGTACACAGTCTGAATTGATGTTGTAGAAAGGATGAAGGTGGCAGGCAGCAGTTAGCATTGCAATTTTGAGTGTGTGCTCCATACAGATGTGAAACCACAGGAAGAGAATACTGAAGGCCATTAAACATTATGTCACTGAAACCCCAAATTAATAAAAATAAAATAAAAATTAGTCTCCAAGAGCTATAGCAGATGGAAACATTTTTAAAGCTGGCAAGTGCTGTCTCTTCTGACAAGTCCATTGTTTAAGATACCACTAACCTAGAAATTCTATGCATCTAGGTAGCTCTACAGGCACACATAGTTATTTAATACAATATATTTGTAAGTTATTTTATGTTATACCTTATAATATCCAACCGTGGACTGCAAAATTATATAGAGTGTACTATGGTAGAAAATAGCTAATTAAGCAAAAATGGGCCTTTATTGGTAATTTCGCCTAACCAAGTTTTCCTCTGTGTTTTTATTGAAAAACAAAAAAAAAAGCCCAAAATGTTAGTTGGTTGAAAACAGTATAAAGCTTTATATTCCTGAAGAATCTTGCAAGGAAAATTTACAAGCTGGGAAATCTTTGGAAGTTCTTACATTCTTGACTCTACCTGAACCACAGTAAAACACTAGCTAATGCTTAGAACCAGGAAAATTATGTTTCTACAGTAAATATTAATTTCTATGTGCTGTTAAAAAAGTGACTTATCAGATCAAAAGATTAATCTTCCCACCTCTCTTTGTACCCCTGCCAACTATAAAACCACTCCTCCTGCCAGCAGACACTGCAAACAGAAATCTGTGCTTTTAATAGGCGAATAGACTGTTACCATTCTGGGTGCTGGCTTGGGGCTATCCAGCTCCTGCCTGGCGAATTCATCTACACTGTCTCCTGCCATAAGCACAGGAAAAATAAAAATTAAAAAATAAAAATTAAAAAAAAAAATCTAAGCAATGTGATAGCCAAAAAATCCATCACCACTTAGGCCTGGTTACTGCAACAGTTCCTGAAAATTCACAATTTTCAAAACTGCACAAAAACTCCCTTTTAATCCAAACACTTTATTCAAATATGAAACCCAGTATTACCAGATGGACTGCATCATGAACTAACTTAATCTGCTCTGGAAATGCTGATATAAAAAAACACTGGAAAGCCACCGAAATGCAAAATTTTACTTACTGGAGAAATTGCTAATTATAGTCAAATAAATAAAAACAAGGTACAGAGAGCTGTGCACCTGAAATTCAATATTTATAAAGCTAGGGGATCTGTGGAAACAAAGTATCAGAGGCCTCTAACATGAAGATGCTTGGAGGATAAAAACAAAGTGAAGATTAATTTCTTCTCCCTCTTCGCAAGGATCTAGCATATTTGCCTTCTGCATTCCAGAGCTTAGCACAGCCTTGCATCTGTACAGATAATTATCTTTTCTGTTCTATGAATAAGCATTCAGAATTTCGTATTTATTCTGTATTAGAAAGTCAGCTAACAGCAGAGATAATGATGCTGCACCCTCTGACCACAAAAAAGATTTACATGGGAAAATAGAAAGGAGAGACAATTGGAATTACATCCAACCAATCAGGACTAATTAAGGCAGATTAGACCAAACTGGAGTATGCTCTTTTACCATCAAGTTTAGATGAACAGCTATACAAGAATCAAGTAAGGCCTACTCCTGTGAGGTTTGTCCACGAGCATTTCATCTAATACTCTTCAATATGCCATGGATTAAGAAAAGGAGGACTGCTATAGCGCATTAAAGTTGTAAGTTTTTAATTTAATTTAAGCAAATTACTATTAAAGCACATTTATGGAAGATAAAAAGGTGCTTTAATCACCTGAAATCTATTGCAAAATTATGCTTTATTTTTACTTAGTTATGCCAACGTACCACAGCAAAACTTAAGACCTTCACTGTACAAGGTTAAGATGGTCTCTCCTAGAAAGTTTACAGTTCAAACAGATGAAGATGGAGAAAGCATGAGATAAAAAAAGGCAATCCCTACTTGATAACAGGAAAAGGAACAACCACACCAAGATCATGGGGAAAGAAATCAATTTAACTCAAAACTGAAACCAGATTTCTTGAATAACAGAACTATCCTTTCTTCGTGATAGCTGTGTTTCAGATTTATTAGTCACGTTGGGAGCCAACAGTTCCTGGCAAACGGACAGAAAAATGGGATGCCAGTGAAAATACTCCAAATTCTTGCAATATCATATCAACACAGAAGTTCTCTGAAGACAGAGTTCAATGCAAAGAACTCAAAGCCTATATTAACTACTGGCCCTCTACCAGTATACTATGTGATACTGCTCCAGATCTACTCACTGTTTGAGATTCAAATGAACATGTGAAGCTCAGAAAAAGAGTAATTTATCCCACAATACATCTAGAGGTTCTTTAACAGAATGTAAGAAAGAACACAAGATCACATTCTGTTAGAGCCTGAGCATCCAAAAAGCACTGCAATAAGATCTGGCTGTATTCTCTAGCTAGAATATTAAGTTCTGTAACGCAGTTTTTACATTCACTGCAGAAGAGGTTTTCAGCAAGCATGGAACAATGCACCCCATTTCAGCAGAACTTGTGTTCTGTGCTGAAGTAGCATACGTAAAATCCAAGGAAATGGAACCAAAAAAAACCCTCAGCTCTTAAACAATTGAGTGCTGCTACAATTTTACAATTTTATGATCATAATTTTCACTCATGTTCCCTGCTCCCTTGGTTCACTGAAATGACCTTAAAATGAAAACTGAGGCATACTGTAAACTCTTCTTTTCTCCAATGGTCAGAATATTGAACCTAACAGATACAGAAAGTCAGCATCACATGACACAATTTTTCCTCTCAAGTTATTGCTGATAATTGCACTGCCCCAAACAGCAAAGAGTGAAGAACATTATTTCATACAAAGTGATTATTAATTGTCGTACCACTTTAAAATACCATTTGTTAACTAATGGTAACTGAAACATTGACTTTTTTCATAGCTTCTTAAAATATAATCCAGAACGACTACCTGTCTCCTAATACTTGAATGCCTACAATCAACTCCAAGAGATTTTCCCAAGCTTTTTCTTTTGTTTTGCCATCTGATAGATACCCTTGGACATTTAGAGGCATAATCATTTTATCATGTCAAAAAGTCCACAGTAAAAAGTTTCCGTGTAATCATAGTCAAGCTGGAAGATACGAAACAAAACAGTGTCAATACTCATGTTACTTTATTTACAGCTCATCTCCAGAGCCTTTTCCAACAAACACATTGCTTTCTTGCAGGGTTATAACATCATGTATTAGGCAACAGCTGATAACATATGGAGTGATGGTGAACTTTTGCTTAATACAAATTCCAAAATGAATAAAGAAAATACGACGGGCAAGTTGGTGGAAAAAGCTTTAAGGCAAGGCATTTTCCAGAGAATCTTAATGAGCCAAAAGTCCCCTGAGATGACTTCTACATATGCTGCACTATTTAGATGCCTTTATAAAGAAAACTGAACTGTTCGCACTCAGATCTGGTTGAAGACACATTCTCTTTTTAATGTCATAACAAAACTTGAAATCTGAAATTGTCTTACTCATCCGGTTATCTCATTCACTTACTTTTAGCCACTCAGAGTTACCAAACTAGAAGTGGAGAAGCCAAAATGATTACAAGATACAAAGTAAAAAATTTCAATACCTTTAACTTCTTCATAAATGCTATCATCTACTGATTCGCTGCTCACATGGCAAACATCGTCATAATCCTCTTCTTGCTCCTCGGGAATAGTATTAGATTCCGAATCTATGCAACAGCAATTTAAGAAGTTAACATTTACTACAGAAGAATGCCTTAGCAGAAAATCAAGCAAAGAAAATCACAATTCCTCTATGACCTGGTGTTTGCAGTATTTTCTTATAATGTTCACTAAGGAGAGCTTTCAAGATAAATACTTTTCTTGGAGGAAAGCAAAAAGCTTACAAAAGGAGAAAAGTCATATGAAAGCTACATGATTGAAAAATAGGACTTGCTATTCAAAGCTTGGACAGGGAAGAACACAGACTATGCAAACATGACAGATAACGTCAATGGACAGAACTACCATCACTAAGCAGTACTGGCAGTCTAGTGCTTTACTGGCTGGCTTACCTTGGATGACAAATTCGACTTGCTGTACCCATTCCTCTGCTTCTTGGGGAGTGGCAGCTGTAAACTATTAAATGTTTATTAATAACTACTAGCAGTAATGACAAAAACACAACTACAATTTCATTGGCAATAAAAAAGAGGGACTGTAGCATTCTCGTCACTTCCTCAAGAAACCATTAGTAATTCTTTTCATGTCTTCTGGTACTTTTCTTGCAAGGATGCTTCTTATAATGTACAGCTAATTTTGACAAATTTACGTAATTGAAGGAGAGGATGATGGATTTGAAACTCTGATCAGCAGCTGGCAGCTGTGCAGAAAAAAGCTGCTTCTCTTCATCATTGTCAAAGCCAGAACTGATGAACAAAATTTGCCCTTGACAATTAGAAGACACCCATGAATTTCTTTAGACTGCTGGGTACAGTTTTCTTAAAAATGTTCTTGTCAGACTCCAACACACTACCTGACAGCTTAATTAACTGGCTTTCAACTGCAATCTTAGATATTTAAAACTTATTAAACTTACATTCCATATTGATGTCTAGCTGATAGATCTCTGAATTGCACAGCTGATATGTGCCTTTACCTTGATTTTCTTTGCAAAGCCATGACCAATGCAATATGTATTTAACATTAATATATATTTTAACTTTTTTACTATTTAATTCATCCAAGAAATCACACAGACATATGATACAACAGATATTAAAATGCTAATGTTGAAATGACCAATAGATAAAGATGACAGATTTCTCTGCTCTTGTCCAAAAAGATAATATTTGAACACATACATATTTTAAATCAGATTTTTTTTCCTAATATGTGAACGTACAATATAAGCAAGAGAGGTTTTCCTTTTTTCATTAAGATGTCAGTGAAAATTGTTTTACTGAAATGTTAATTTAGTAACTGGAATTGTAACAGCTTTATCAATTTAATTTCAAGTCAACACAAAAAAAGTCCAACCTGATAAATGCGCTTATCAGGAGCGGAGATTTCAAAACAGCAATCTTTCTTTGCATCCTTCCGAAGGCTATTATTCATTCTGATGGTGTAGCCCTCTAAGGCAAATTCACCTTTCTGTTGTTTGTCTGTTGGAGATAAAAAACAAAGTTAGAGCTTCATTTACAACAGTGAATGCAAGTGGCTCAGCAGGTTATCTTTTATTCAGATTTTGTTTTCTATTTCATGAATTTTACAAAGAACAGGAAGATTTTTAGCAAAATAATTAAGTGATGCTGCTGGAGATAAAGCTTTGGTTTAAAGGAAGATGTACACCAAGTACATTTTTTTGTAGGATGCCTAAGGAATTCCAGAGGGGGATGTTTGCAGATGGTGGTCTTATTTAGTAAGAAGTGCATGTTATGACACTTGTATCTAGGGAAAGTCAAGAACTGGAATTTGCAAGACACGTTTCCTATAAATCAGTGTCTTTTTCAGGTTCAGTAAACCAATGGGAAAACCTGTCTAGCTCAGAACTTGCTGAGCACCCTCCTAAACTAACCACTTCACTCAAAAAATAAACTTCAAACTCCTTTATAAGCAATTGGAAAAGCTTCTTTTCACATTCTCCCACCCGTTCCCAGATGTGCCTCCTTACCACATGGCAGAAATACAGAATGAATTTTGTTACAAATTCAGGTGTGTGTTCCAAAGGCATTTCTCTCTAGACAGCAAATATTTAATTAGCTAATAAAAGCACTGAGCCCTACCACAGTTTATTATGTAGAGCCATGTGTTTGTGCCATGTGGTTCTTTTAAAGACAATTCTACTTTTCAAAGGTTCTGGTTTATAAAAGTATCACTTAGAACAGGCCTGAGTTTAAATATACTACATGGTGGGCAGGCAGCACCTGTGCATGTCTTCTGAACTCTTCAGGCCAGACCCTTCATCTGACTTCATGTGCTCTGGCATGTTTTGGTGAATATTAAAAACAAACCAAAAAACTAAAAGTGCCTGAGTTTTGCAATTTTTGTAGATCACAGAAATCAAGTGAATGCAGTATCAAGTGAAGATCATCATCATCATCAGTCACATTTTGCTCAGGCAAACAAAAAATGAAGTGCAAATGAAAGAAAATTCCATTAAGTGTGGGGGTTTTCCACAGTACACAAAAGCATTAATTAACAATAAGCATCAGGCACAACAACAAAACTACTTTAAGTACTGCTGAACAGAACTTAAGCGCAAATCAAACATCCATTGCTTATGCTTGTCAATAAGAGGAAGAAACTTCTTATTGTAGACAAAACAGAAAAAACTACAATTTTCAATGTGATTTTGTCATCTTTCTGGAAATTTAATAGGAGAGCTTATCTTTTTTCCAATCATGAGAAGGCAAAAATTGGCTAACATAGCAACATCAACATCAATGGATGTAAGGGCAGTCACCATACAAATACTCCTGCTAGTAATCTTACAAGCACAGAGACACAAATTCTTTGTCCTTCCACCTTTTTATGAACTCTCACCCAGGGCAAGTAAATACCAAATAACACAATTATATGAAAAAAATACAGTTCTATTTTCCCTTCTCTTCCCTTCCCCCACAGTAACTTTTATTATGTCTTAATTAAATACTAATGACACAGTACTAATGTTTTTTATTTGCTCAATCCTCCACTCCTATATCAAACAGCACACATACACAAAATTCATGGAATCACAGCAAGGCAGACATAAGAAACAATAACTTGCAATACGTTAATCAGGTCCCCTTTCAATGAAATTAATTTCTGCCTTGAAATTTTATTGTTTCTTCACTTGTGACCTTAGGGAGAAGATGAAGTGAAAGACATTAATTTCTCACTCTCCCATGCTGGAGGTTTATCAAAACCCAAGAAGATAGGAGCACACAGACAGAATAAACGAACACCAGGTTCAAAAGGTAAAAACATTTTGTCAAGATAAAAATGAGGCCAGTATTCAAATTTAGTCTCTTGGATTATTTCTGAGACTGCTTCTCTGTGACATGTATGGTCCGTTTTATGGTAATACAGTTTTACAGAGCTAATCTCAGATGATCTCTGTACTAGTACTTGTTCTTTCAAAGAGAATTACAGTTAAAACACAAAGACTTTGCGCTGGAAGGGAAACATAGTGCATGGCATACATATTGCATTTGATTGTTTTTATTGTTAATACTGTCTGTGCCTTATCTCTCTGAACACGCCATTCCAGAGCTAATGAAAATTACCTGTATGTACCACCAAAAAAAAACCCACATACTCCTTGCTATTAAATTCTTTCACTGACCTTTATAGCAACAGACTCGTCAAAGCATCACTACTTTTGCTTCTAATTGTCTGTCCAGTAAAGTAGCTCTGATTAGAGTCCAGTCTAGCATTACACACACGCTTAAAATATTAACCATGGGGAAATTTTAAGACAATGAGACACTTCACAGCGCTGACCCAGAACCCATTAAAGCTGGAAGACTTTCAGTATGCATTCACACTCCCTGTGGCAGCAAGCCAGAGATAAGACCTAGTACATCCTGAGAAATGGCTCCACAAATACAGAATGGCAGGATACAGGTCAGCTATAGCTCAGCTGCATGCTGTGACGGTGACAAGCAATGGAGGTCTACAAATCCAAGTTGCTCTTGCAGACCATGCTTTTCCAGGTAGACTGGAGACCAACCCCACCACCTGATCACCATGGAGCAAAACATGACCCATGGTAGCTGTTTGACCAGACCCAGTAGTCAGGTGCAAGCTTCAGTGCAGGGCCATCTTGTAAGCTTACGACTCAACAAGCATCTCAACTTCATTTACAGGCAAGGCCTTGTAGCTAAATAGGGGTGGAGACAGACTTGGGCATTCAGTTTAAAGCTGCTCTGTGAAGTTAGTGCCACAGTGACTTCTGTGAACTTTCATATTCAGAGTTCTATTGTTAAACAGTTATTGATGTTGAGAAACTTTGAAGACTAGAAGATTTTTCTTGAAGACTTAAAATTAGGTATCATTGGGGTTTATGACGGGAGCCTTAAAAGTAGCTTCAGGAAGCACATTTACATTACAGAGATTTCACTTTCATTTTGAACAACTAAGTCGGAACTGGAGTTTTGCCTAGGCAGGAAGGAAAACAGCATATTTAGGAGGAAAAAGAGAGATGTGGATGGAACGCACTTCTCTAAAGAATGGAAAAATCCTTGCTGCTTCTTATTTTCTCAAAGTAGCGCTTTGCAATTCAACAGGGCACCCTTAGGTTGTCCCAGAGCAGCACAGAATTGAGCTGCAAAAAGTGTACTATCAGTCTCATGAAAACAAAAAGGATCACAAATATCAAGCATAGGTCATTCCACAATTCAGTTAAATCTCATTTCAGAATAAGCTACTCTTTGCTCTCATCTCCTCCTCTTCTTCTTCCCTTCTTCCCGTATCAGGCACACAACAGTAAAATCTGGGTCTGTGTGGATCATTTTGCATCCAGAATTTAGAATTGTACAACGCTAGTATAACAAAGAGGAGAGTCAGGAATTAGTATAAAAAAATAAAAGGTCAAACCTAGTACATAGATATTCAAGAGAAATAAATATGGAAAGCTATATCTGAAACAGAGAAAATGCAGATCTGCATTAAATTTGAGAGCCACTTTAAACATTTTCTTACATATATACTTCATTCATCCTAAAAACAGTTAAATGTTAACAACAGAAACAGGTCCAGTATTATATCAGGGAAGAAAAGAGTCTCAAGGGAAGCAGAGAAAAAGGGGTTTGAAGTAACCTTGCATAACTGAGTCCATGGGAACTTTTTAAACAAAGAAGGGTAAACCTTCAATGGGGTCTTGAAATGATTGGGTTGTAAATTTGAGGCCTAAGGCGATGTGCCCATATTATTAGCACATGTAAAAAGAATTAGTGCATTCTGAAGAACAGAGCGGACTAGGATGGTAGAAAGGAAAGATGTTACAGAGAAAGGCATAAGGAACAAAGGCAAACAGAAAGATTTCTGAGAGTGATAAAGTATTTATAGATACTATTAGAATCTATAATTTAACTCTCTTAATCTTGAAATTAGGAACCTGTAAAATCTTACAGGTTTACATGGCTTCATGCTAAATTTAGTTTCACATAGTTTTCCATATGCAGGATGTCTGCTTCCTAAAAATAGTGGCAGTATCTCCAAAACAGTAATTCCTTCTCCTGCTTTTGGAACAGTCCTTTCCAGAAGGATGCAAACAAGTTCTTCCCTTTTAGACAGCACACCTGAAATGCAATCGATTGTTTTTCTCCCTTTCCTTTAACCTAGTCCTCTGAGAAATCTAAACTAAAAAAACATAAGAAACAGAGGGAATTCCTGGAACTATTCAGGGCACCAGTTTGTTTATATGCAGTTTTTTTATACTCAGTAGTTATTTTTTTAAATAATGCACTATTAATGGCAAGCGTGCTTCTCAAGGTCTGAATTTAACATTCTCATAGCAGAAGATTCAGTACTCATTAAATAGATGCCTTTGATTGCCATTACCCTGCCACAAAGTCCTGTTGAACATCCACAATTCCTGGAGATTTCTGTTACTGATTCTGTCAAAAGCCTAAACTAAACAAGGATTTTTGCCTTTTTCATCCGGTTGCTCAGACAGGGAGGACTAAAAGAAGAAGGAGGTCTGTAGCTATAAGCAAAATGATAGGAGAAATCTGAGTTTAGCATGTGGCAGAAATTCCAGTAGCCTGCTGAGGCAAGTCACTATGACTTCCCTCTCCCTTAATATCATTTAGTCACCAAGTTCTTCAAAAAAAAAAAAAAAAAACACAAGATAAAACAAAATCACTTTTTTTTTGCACAAATATCAGAGAATTCCATTGGTCTGGCCATCACTGTCTTCCTATTCAGAGAAATCTGTAATTCTTATGCCCATGTTAAAAATACTAAATAAGTATATAAACAAAACCTCGGTCACTTCTAAAAGCCTCTGAATTGTCCCTCTCTTCAATATATTACTGGCAGGCAGGCAGATACCAGTTTGGAGTTATAGAGATTAAAATAAATTTTTAGTGCCCAATAACAGTGGAGAAAATTGCCATGATGTTATCAATTACTGCCTTGCTAAACATTTAGCTGATCTCTCCAGTTTGCTGAGACAGAAGGGCATATAATATTGTGGCCTAGTGAGGACGAAGTAATGAAGTCATTAATTCATTCATTTAAAAAGCAACAAGTTAACTTTCCTTCTTCACATGCACCTTGAGGTCTGGAAGGATAGCCATACCACCCAGGTGCCTGGGTACACAGGAACTGCCAGAGATCACATAGAGAAATGATATGCAAAAACAGAGTATCTAACTCAGGACGCAACTGCGTAGAAGCAAAGAAAAGAGAAGGATTATAAAAGGTTTATGGAAGGAAAGACTATTAAAAGGAGGACCAGGCAAGCTTCTGGAAACCCAAGCCAGCTCTGACATTTCAACGTGCTTCTCTGCAGTGTTGTGGGCCACATGCGGGCAACAGATACCACAGCACAAGCACAAATACACACACACCTCCTGCAATACCTATTTCTGACATGAATTAGGTGAAACCTTTAAGCATTTTTCCTCCATCTACTCCACATATCATTGATCAAGGGGGAAAAAATGTAGGTGATTCACTTAGAACTGTCTATACTGCAAGGATAAATAACACTTTCACTATCCAATGCAGTGTACCAAATGTATGAAAAAATATAGGAGAAAGCAGTGAAACAAGACATTCCTTGCCCTGCAGGCATCACAACTATTAAAAGCATGCTTGTAATCTATTAGGTGAACATACACACATACACAAACACACAGTCATTTACTGTATTTTCACAAGCTTTAGCTTGTACTATTTTCTACTGGACTAGGCCTCATATTTTTCATCATTTAGCTCTGAAAAAATGAGAGTTTTACTTACATGCATCTGTGAGCTTTATACACTTCCATACTTCTTGTTTTCACAATGTAAAAAGCATAATGTTAGAAGAATTAAGGTATTTTGGAAACAACAAATCCACACAACCTAATAAAAAGGCATCCAATAGCCTCACATTTAGTATTCAGTTACATTTACACTGGTATGTAAGCATGAAAATCAAACCTTGCCCAACAAAATACACACTGCACCAGATACAAAATATCCTTCACAATTACTCACCTATGTGTCCAGTTTTAAAAACATACACAATGCAAAACAAGCCAAGCAGGACCTAAGAAATCCCTGCTGCCTCTCTGCATTATGTCCCACTGTCGTGGTTTAAGCCTCACCCAGGCTAATAACTCAGTTTTATAATAACTAAGTTTTACTCACTCACTCACTCCCCTCTTTTCCTTCCCCCAGTCCCAGGGGGGATGGGGAGGAGAATCGAAAAAAAAAAATGCAACTCGCATAGGTTGAGATAACAGTTTAGTAACTAAGGTATAACACAAATCACTGCTGCTACCACCAGTAATAATACAAGAGAACTACAAGGAAAGAGAATACAACTGCTCACCAAGCCTGACCCAGCTAGTGCATCCCCAGCAGCAAACCCCCCACTTCACCACCACACCCTTCCGGGTCTCTGCTCTCTGTCTTCACATCCTGGACATGACGTGCTGTGGTATGGAATAATCTCTTTGGTCAGTTTGGGTCAGGTGTCCCACCTCTGCTTCTTCCTGGCTCCCCCTCCTCCCTGGCATAGCATGAGGCTCAGAAAGTCCTATGGCCACACAAAACTATTGCCAAGCAGTAACTGAAAACACTGGTGTTATCAGCGCTGTTGCAAGGCCCAAAGTCAAAAACACAGCTCTGCACCAGCTACCAAGAAGGAGAAAAATGACTGCTACTGCTGAACCCATGACACCCACAACACGCACAGAGGCACTAGCACTCCATTACCCATTAAAATAAGGCAGCCAGCAGGACTGAGAACGTATGGAATCCCCATCTCTCTTCAAACCAGGTTTGAAAAGGGGGGAATATTCCTGGTGTGTGAATCAGCCCTGGAACCTGTCAGAAACCTGATACAAAACACTTGCAGACATGGCACAGGCAAGGGCAGACCAGCATCATTTAGACAGACACCACCCCAACGATTCAGGGGGCAGTAACAATTTGGATAAAGCCACTCAAATGCATACTTCACCCATGTTCTGCAGTTGGGAACAGTATACATTGATCTCCTGCTTGGTCCAAGTTATCTGGTACAGCGTCAAGGGCCACAGCAAAAGAAGGGCCCCAATGCAACAGCGCACTATGGCAGGAACCACTGCTGACTGTAATAGTTGGAGTGAAAACAGTTTCAGGTTCTTCCAGCAACTAAATGCCAGATCTCAGGATTGTCTCATCACACACCTCATCCATGCTGACAACCTGCAGCTAAACAGCCTGATAAACAGCAGCACACGCGTTCACAGCCATCAGGACAACAGCTCAGTTTCAACAGCAAACTAGTTTGCCATGGAACTACAACAGTCACTGGTATTCAATTTCTTCACAATGATGGTGATTTGCTTCTGCACTGGAACTGGCACCTTTACATATTACAGAATCAGAGGACTGAAAAGAGTACCTCCACCCAGTATAGAAGAAAGTTTTCTGCTTCAAAGGTAAGTTCTGGAGTGACTGTTGGTCATCCCAGATCTGCAAGATGAAACAATCCACCATGCTACGCTAGTTTTATTGCAGTAACAGCACCAGTCACATGGGGTAGGGCAGAAATGCATGCACCTGATTTGTTTACTTCCTCCATGAGCTACTGTTTGGAGACCAGCCATGCCTATACTATTTCCATTGACTATGCACTTCTCCCCACATCATTAGGTTACAGTTAGCAAGATCTTCCCTAAACAATCTGCAGCCTACAAAAGCTATAAATTTATAAGCCAAAGCATCTGTCTATAGATCCTTAAAGGAAAGGGATCCCACAGTATCCCACAGTCAACTCCTAACATGACATCAACCTGTCGAGGGCTAAGGAACATGCTTCCGTCTATTTTAGGGAACATGCTTCCATGTATCTTAACTTTCAGCTTATTTATTACCAGTCATGATACAGCCTTTGATAGTCAGGTTGTTGCAAAAGAAAAAAAAGTAAAAGGGATGGAAAAGGGCAGGCAGGCAGTTGCCTGCCTTAATGCAAAGACCATGTACTAGAAACCATGAATAATCATCAGCATAGGCACAAGGAAAAGACATAAAAATTACCAAGGCTTTCCTTCTTTGTTCTGTAGTTGGATTATTTTGGTTGGTTTGATGCTTTGGGAGGTTTTTTGGTTGGTTGTTTTGGTTCCCTCATCCTTATCCCCCTCCCCCAAAAAAGAAAATCTGTAAGAACTAGCAATATATTCCAACCAACAAAATAGCCATTTTTTTTTAGTATTAGGTAATGTATAACTACATAAAAACAAACATCAGAAGATAATTTTCCAGAGAAAGAAATGAATCATTATTGACAAGTCAGTGTTATGCCACACCTCCTCAAAACTTTTAAAGACTCTTTATAGTTTTTTAATCTTTCTCAATCTGTAAATCCAAAGAAAAGAGTGAAGAAGGAAACATTTAGCAGATACATAACAGAAGACTAGAAAAGGAGAATATGATGGGAAACTGTAGTGAGATGAAAAGTGGACTTTCAGTTAGGACCTTACTTTATTTCTTTTGGTTTTAGAGAAAGGGCAAGTTTAAATGAATCAGCATATTGAAGAATGAAACAAACTGGACCAAATTAGCGTTTGAATAAAACACCACAAAATTACTACCTGCACTAATCTCAAGTGGAGTGATACTGAAGAAACAAGTTGCAACGGATAGTTTGCCCAGGAATAAGTATACAAGTTGTTTGTGGGGGTTTTGGGGGGGAGGAAAGGACAACATAATTGCACTTATAAAATTTACTCAGATATATTCCTGTATCATTTGTTCTACCCTTAGACATCAAATACACTTGGCACACAATTTAGAAGACGTTTATTAACTGCCAGTTTTAAAAATTCAAAGCGATATCACAACAGTTATGTCAGACTCTTCCTAAATTGGCCATTAAAAGTTAAAAGTCACTTTCATAAGCTAGCTTTAGTGTCCACGACTAACTTTTAATTAAATATATCACTTAATTTCTCGGTTTTTCAAAACAAAAGCCATTTAGAAAGAAACATGGAACTCTACACTCCCTGCAGAACTACTTGGGGTTTTAGATTAACATTTTCCTGGATAGAACCATCTTTAAAGAGCTCAGAAGGTGTAATTGCCAGAGGGTGTTTTAAAATTAAAATTCTGTTTAGACAGAAAGAATATTTTCTGTCCAGTAAATCAACTGAGTACCAGCATAGATTCAAACCTAACAGCTGGTTGTCATTGATGCACAAAGTAGCTTTACAAGTAACCTAATCTTTTTTTTCCTCAGCTTCCCCTCTCTAGTAAACGAGTACATCACTTACAGATTCTGAGGAATATTTACACATTTTTAAAATTCACAGCAATGTTTAAGAACCAACTGTTCATTTAAAAGTTTCATATGCTTCCTTAAAATGACCTCCACTAAACTTTCTTCTCTCATTAAAATACCATTTTTATAGTTTATCATAATTATTACAAGTACCTTTATCGCTTCCATAGTAATAGAAGACCATCTTACTGATAGCACACCAACGCTTCTGCCATTCAAAGCCAAGAAAACTGTGGTCTGCAATTGATATAATTTGTGTTACATCACTGTCATTATTGAACATAAATACATTACTTCTTTTCAAGGTTGAGGTAAGAGGGAGGAGGAGACAGGAAAGGCACTAAGGAAAGGAAACAAAATCTGGGTATGAAGAGAAATGTATGGCACTGAGAAGGAAATTCAAAATAAAAATTGGTGATAGGAAAACAAATGGGAATTTAAATCATATAAAGAGAGAAGCCATGTGTAACATTAAATATAAGGAAATAATTAACAACTTCCTAAATATTTCCTACAGTTACTGCAGCATTAAGTGGGTATTAAAGTGACAATATAAGGTTTATTGAATCAAGGTAAATATTGACTGAACCAAAGCTGAGATCAATATTTGCCCTCTTGAAGGAAAATAAATCTTGATGCTCACTGAAACATGAAGTCAACATACAGTACTTTTACATATATTCCCAATATTTTCTTCAAATATATCTGTAAGTCTCTGAATTATGGCTGACAGTGAACTTGAACAGCATGATTTTGTTATCAATAAAGAAATAAGATTTGATTTTCTTTTAAGACTACAGGAGTAATTATGTGCTGTGCTTCTTTTGCATAATAATGCCTCAACATTTCAGACTCTATTTTACTTAACACTCCTATATGAAGTTATTTGTGTATATAACATCAAATACTGACACAGAGACTTCACAGATAGATAGAAAATATATACTACTTTTGACAAAGATAGTTGGACTTACCCTTTCTGCGCTTTTCCAGGTATCCAGCCTTCAGAACAAACTGAAGATCCTGAGCTGCAACAAGAGGAAACTGATGCCCTGAAAGAAGAATAAATTCTGTAGAGCACCACCTTTTAAGAAAAATGCTATAGTAGCATTAATAAACTTCTGGATTTTACACTCTCAATTTGCAGGAGCTACTGGAAAAAATAACTCTAGTAACTAATATGTCAGATTATTTTAAGTACAAAGCTCCTATAACTATAAATGTCGGAGCTCTTGCTGCTGTCCTCACCACTTCAGTAAGGAAAAATATAGTTCTGTAGCAGGCCCTGCAAGTCTCAGAAGGGAAAATATGTAATTAAACAACCTATGGTAACTTAGCAAACATTAGCCTGTGACTTGAACATGGTGTAAAGCAAGTTGGATGATCAAAGCAGTAAGTTTTCAAATGTGCAAACAAAACCAAGTATCACAATTCAACACAAATCAGGAATGTGGTTTTCACAACACCAGCTTCATAGAAAAACATCTCAAAACGACACACAAGGTGAGGATTCTCTATTACACCATCCACAAGAAAAAGGAAAACAGACCAAGAGAAGATAAAAGGCAATGCCTGCTGTTGAAAGGCAATGTCTGATTTGCAATATGACACAAATGTACAGCCTATAGGATCTGTAAGGCGATACTGGATAGACCAAAAATATGGCACAGAACTCTACAAAACTGTTGACCTACAGATACCAACTTTAGATTTTGTAGAACATAGCTGCATCTGCAAAACAGTGAGCATGCTCCACTGTATTTTTTCCTCCTTCTCAACTGCTAATTCATAGCCAGAAGTGTGAGACTGACCAGTCGATCCTGCCTCAACTTAGAACAGAAATTTACATGATAAAAACTGTCTTCTGTCCTTCATTCTTCCCCTCCTGCAACAAGAGAATTATGATTTAAAGGAAGCTCCTGGTATTAAGAACAGGAATATGTCAGATAATTAGCATGTAATAATTAACATGTATATGATCATCATACTGTTTACCATAAGCAAAAAAGCAGAACAAAAAAAAAAGTATCCTTGTGCTGCTGGTTTTTTAAAGTGTACGTGAATATAACAGTGAAGTTCCTACTACTTGTTATCGTCAAATATTCATAAGACTCACTCTAGGTAAGCGGCAAGTTTACAGGGCAGCAATTATTCACCAAATACATACAATCTCATTAAGTTCTACCAATGAAACATACAAAAAAGAACTGATAGCAGTAGACAACCCCTGTGCTAAAAAAAAAAAAAAAAAAAAAAAAAGAAAAACAGGGAAAAAAACCTAAAACCTAACCACTTTAAACTATGCAGTGTGGGTTAAAGAACAATTGTCTGACCTTGAACCAAGAACACTGCCTCTGGAAGGCAGTGCCATCTTCCTGGCTTTTTAGGTTGTCCCATAAACCAGATTTTTTTGAAACAGTTTCCACAAATGAGTTGGTTTATGGCAGCCTTATTTAAACACAGATGAAAGTGAAAAAAGACAAGAAAAAGAGACGGGAACGTGCAGAGAATGACATTTTTTGAAGTATGAAAATACTCAAAATAATACAACTGGCTATTTAGACAACAAAAGATTTTGTTGGATACCACAAGGCAGTAGATAGAAATTTATACACATTGATATTTCCACTGAATTTTTAAATTAATACTCTTTTTAAAGATTAGAAGTACACTAGCTATTATTTCATCTTCTATAGAATTCTTACTACTGTGTTAAAAATACAAGAGTTACTGACTCCATGTACATGTATAATAAAATGATGCAGCTGTCTCCTCCTTGATAACATGCAATCACCACACAACATTAAATGAGAATTAAACGCAAAGACACTCACTAGTTGGTACATGCAAAGTTTAATAGTTACTTAAAAAGATGATCTAATGATGCCACTATGAATGGGGGAGGTGAAGAGTTTTACAAATATACAGTGTGCTGCTTTATATTGGTCATTGGGAGGCATCAGTGTGCAACACTTACAGCTTTGCCTCATCTAGTAGAGCTTATTTTAGAACAGTGCATCCCCACAGATATGGAAGACATAAAACCTAATTAAACAAACAAAAACAGTTTGCTCATAATTTTTTTTTAATTTAACAATTCCAAGCACTAAGGATCTAAGTTTATATATTCCTGTTTGCATCAGTTCGGGTTTTGATGAGAAAGCTTTGCAAGTAATCATTTAGTGAACAGTAAAGTCAAATGAGACATATAACCCCAGAGAAGCAGGTACTTTGGGGAGTCATTCGCGTTATTCTGCCTGTGGGTAGAAGCTCATCCAAACTGAGTACTTCAGAAAGTCAGAACTCCACTTCCAGTTTTGCTGCTTCTTCTGAGATAAGTCAGGATAAATACGATGATGCCTCTTTCTGAAGCTACATTTATCTTGCATAGGGCACTGAAAGCTTCTGAGTAAAACCTGCATGAAAAATGACAGACTTCCACAGTTCTGGTGACACTGCAGAAAGACACCCTCCTCATATTCTCAACCGGTAGAGCAGCCAGATCCTTTTTCTGTTCCTTAAAGCAACTGAGGCAGTAACTCCATGGAACAAGCAGCAGCAGCTGGTCAGCCCCTCTGCCACTCACGATCTCTAAGTAGCTGAAGCAGAAACAGATCACATGCATATTATCACCTTTCTGTCAGAGAAACCTGGGAACTAAAATATACGACGGAACTTTAGTGGAAGGGCAGGAGAAATGGACCAAATTGTAATATCCCAAGACACATACAGCTGTACATGACAGAAAAAGCATAAATCTGGGCAAATTCCTTCTTTCATTGCCCTGTATCTCCAGGAGGAGCGAAGGGGAAAATAAGTAATATAAAAACTACAGAGAAAAAAACCACTTCCTCTCAGATTCTCATTAACCACAGGTGTTGCGCATATGTGGCTGGAAGAAGGCACAAGCATGGATATACTCTTACCCCTGTATTGTAACAAAAACATTGCGAGGAGGAAAGAGAGAATGACATCTTCCTTAACAGCTACTGGTTAGAGTCAGCATGGAAGACTCCTAAACTTTGTCACCTTTCTACCTTTATTCAATTTTTTTCATTGTTTTACTCCCTCATCCACATGTCAAACAAGATTTAGAGCAAACTGCAATCCCTAGATGTGGGAACTCCTAACTGAAAGTTTGGAACTTGCATAGCAGGTTGAGTTTTTGCAGTTGCTTTCAATCAGAATGCTGCTTTCCCATTCATCTGAAACAGATCAGGCTTGACACAAATCTCACTTAAAAAAAGAAAAGGATCACTAAAGTAGTGCTTTGTTATAGTAAAGCAGCATTTGTTTACATTACACCAGCAGCTGAGATCACAGACTCATTAGCTGACTACTGCCTGGGACTTTGATTAAGACAGCTCCTTCTTCAAAGAATCTACTTAACACAGAAAGACTGCCAAGAAAGAAGGCATTACTATTTTTTTTAATAAAAAACTGTGAAGCGAATTAAACAACATGCTTCAAAACACATACTCCTTTAGAGTTCAGAGCTCTGAATTCCCAAATATCACGCTCCCTCCCATGTGCATCCCAGGATGTCTTCATGACCAGGAAAATTTTTCTCTTCCTTCAAGGATCCAGGTGAAATGGCCCGAATTTCAGTGCCCTCTAATTTCACTGGAGATAGTTCACTACAAAGAATGAAATGTAAAGATGCAAGGAGCTTGCACCTATTGGTATTAACTTTCTTGGGCGTCTCAGTGTTTATCACACAGACACTTAAGGTTAAGCTGACTACCAGACCAGCAGAGACCAACAGGTCTTCCTAACAACTTCCTGCCACCGTATGGTCTGTTTTCAGATGTGTCATGAGGATTTAGAAATAAAGATGCTAAAGAGACCCATAGTCTTGCCTGAGTTCTCCTTTGGCACACTTAAGTTGCTGATGCCAATTTTAAATACCAAAGAGTGAAGTTGTACTATGGGTCAAGAAGTGCTCTGTGACTTACACTTTGAAACTTGTGAGTTTACAGGTGGAGAAAGGTACAGCTGCTCCTGTGAACCCTTCCAGTCCTAATTTCTGTTGCATCATTGCCCTGACAGTGGTGGGCAAGAACAGAGTTAAGGATACAAAAAAAAAAACCAGAAGTCTCCATTCCTGAGTTTCTACCTCAGAAATAATTTTTCAACCTTATGCTTTTGATGTGAAAAGCAGATCAATACTATCCAATACTTGGGGAGATGATTATCTTGCATCCCCAATATATAAAATAAGGGAGGTCCATCTGCTTAACGTTAAAGTTTTTCCTTCTTTCTTGACCACCCACTTGCAGATGAATCTGCCAAGAATAATCTCTCTTCTTATCATGGTGGCAATTACTACAATGCACTCCAAACTAAAACCTGCAAGCTATGCTTCATATGCATATTCCCAGACTGATGTGTACAAAGGCCATGAAAGACCAGATGAAAATATTTATGAGGCCTAAACCTTCAAGTTTTAGAGAAAACTAAATTATACATATGATACACCAGGCTCTTCCTCTTGGTTCTAGACACTCTTGTGCCAAGTGAGCAGCTGGCAATCATTACAATGCTATTGCTGCCAGGCTAAAAATTCCTCCAGTGAAAAGAAAGCAAAATGCTCTCACTCGAGCATAAAGCCAGCTTTTCTATCAGTCATCCTTTGACTTCAGAAAAAAATACACCTATATGAATGTAGGTGTATTAATGTACAGGCTCCTGTCATAGTTGAAACCAAAAACAGGACAGTGGGATTTTTTTGTGCACAAACCCCACAAATCCAGTGTATCCTGTGACTTCAGAAAGACATTAGATTACAGCCATGGCATGGATACAGTTTTTGCAAATTGGTAATCAGTCAAAAGGTTGAATTATGCAATTCTGCACCCTATTGCAATTGCGAATTTGCCCCATTACTTAAAAACATTTTCATCATTGTCACTTCACATGATAAAGCATGAAATTCAATCATTATGCACGGTGGTTTCATTTTTGAAGGACCCAAAGCTGTTAAAATTTCACTCTGTATACAAAATAAATAAAACGAAACCAGGTTGTGTTACTCTGCACTGTATGCCAATAGGAATATTTTTTATTTCTGCAATGTGGGCTAAGGGATACATAAAGCAAGAAATAATTAGAGGTCAATGCATTCTAAAGAGGTGCTTAGCATGCTTATGGGAAGTTAAACAGGCGAAGTGGAGATAAGTGTAATTCAGTAACAGCTAAGTGGTTGATTACAGCTTGCTTTCCTAGAAGAGGACCATAGGTTTAACTATTATAATGGTAAGGACTTCTTGCTCAAATAAAAATAATTCACTGTTCTTCAGTCCTTGTAAAAGAAAACTGCCACTACAAAACACATTAATTTGATTATATGGAGAAAACTGATTGCGATTTCTTTATATCCCTTTAACTCAAAATAAGATATACAATCACTATTATGGAAAATTACTTTTTCAGCTTCCTTTTACTGCACTCAAGACCCATTTATACAAAAGCAGAAACTGAAATCCACTCCTGTTTGAATTATTGCTAGCAAAAACTTTGACACCCGCTAGAAAACAGAGACTAAAAATGCTGGCAATATTAAAGTGTATCTTGTAATCTAGTATGAAACTATATGTTTCCCTAGAAACAAAGAGTTGCTACTCTATGTATAGAAATAATATCCTTTTAAATACAGAAAGGGGGGGGGGGGGGAGGGCTGTCCTCAAGCTCAGGGCTCAGATGACATCTCTCAAGCTGCAATTGTAAATTGGCAAAGATTTCCTGCAAATATTTGTGCTGAAGTTGAGCAAAGGAGGAGTCATATTTCTAGCAACAGAAGAAGTATTTTCAGCTTCTTTTCTTCCTTTCCACCCTTCCCTCCCACACACACACAGAATTTTGTCCCAAAATTCTTCATATCTCTCCATTTCATTTTGATCTGGAAATACAGCATTTACCCATTTTTAATAGCTCCTACAGAGGGATTCAATTAACTTTGAATCTGTACGTAGCAATACACTGGGGTCACATCTGTTGCACAAGCACTGTGAATCTAGGCTAAAGAGAAGGTGGTTTACTTTCATATGCATCCCTCCTGCCTACATTTATTTTTTTTCTTATTAAAGAGAAGATTGATGCATACTGAATTTTAAAAAATCCCATTTCCTACAGTTTTCTGATTAAGGAAAAGATATCAGTAAGAAGATCTCATAAAATCTCATTAGCTTCGTTAACTGTCTTGAACACTTTCACAAAGACTACTTCCGTACTTTGCAAATGTGTAGTCTAATAGCTCTGAATTAGCTTAACATGCAAGAATCCAAAGATAATTATTAAATAAAATGCATTTCTTTCAAGGGAATAAATAGAACTAAAATGTTCAGCTTTTGAAACACTGGTTCACGAAAAGCCAGTATTTTGATCTTCAAAGTGCTTGTTCCAAAGACTGTCTAGTCTATGATGTTTTGCACTGGAGCTATCCCCAGCATTCACCATTGTGTTCTCTAATAGTTTACAATAATTTTCACAGGATAACTTGCCTTCATATATTCCTCTAGTGAGAGCCAGCAGTGTATTGTACTAAAGAATACTTAAAGCAGTGTCATCTGTTTCTAGTTTTAATTCTTTCTAATTTGGGATACAAAGTTTGGGTTACAAATGCTAATACCACACCCTCAGAGGCCTAAATGCTGAGTATTTCTTCTTGACTCCTCCCTGGGAAATAGAGCAATATGAGCATTTCTCCTCCCTTCCTTCCTGTAAGCTCAGGAGAGGGCAGTGGGCCAGGCAGCCTAAGAAACACTGTAACGTATTCTTTATAAATATATTTGGTTCTTTAAAGCAGTTAGCATACTCAAGATCTTTTTGTCGTTTTCATTTAGCCCCTAATTAAATAACCATGTATTTAGATAGTTCAGATTTTAAAAATCTTACGTCTATGGCTTCTCAATCCTCACGTCTTTTCTGAGAAAAGTTTCTTTTCTATTTCATTTGACAAAAGACTTGTTCGTTGCTGTTGCTAATAAATTGTGGTAATCAGCCAGTCAGACTCCATTGACCAGGATCCACAGCCTGATGGAATTATGCTGGATCACGAGCTCCCCATCCAAATTTAACTTTGAATTTGTAAACCAATATTGTCCTGGCCTTATGCATTCTTTTGCTGGCTTTTAAATTCAGTCTAAACACCTACTGTTACATTTTGCATAGCACTTTAACACACATGGCTTTCACCCCTTGATCCAGAATTGATTTTCACATAGGTAATTATTAGAATTTCACAAATGACACCCATAGCACATGGTGGGAAAAAAAAGGAAATGTTTTCTGGTGCAAGCGTGCATTATCCCCTCAGGGTTATAAGAGGGGCAGCAGCACAATCCACAGGCACAGCCTTGCCATTTCTTCTGTTACTCAGATTCTGAAGCAAGACAGAAAGAAGATACAGCAACAAAGAAAAGTTTTTTTGTACAAGGTCTGCTTCTCACACCACTGAAATATAAGGCATAGAAATACAGAAGTTTTACTCAAATTCCTCCAAGGATCATTAAAGTTTAATCAATCATTCCAGAGCAAGACAGAAAGGTTTCAATCACCCAGAGTCCCACACTACAGCTAACAACAAAGTGCACCAGTTGTAGAGATTGACAATACAAATTTTTCTTAGGCAACAAGAAGCTCAGCTTCCTACTTTGCTGTGAGAAATCAAGTACGCAGGAAAACAGAGATAAAACCAATGCCTCCTGTACTGCACTCAAAATAGACCATCATGGATCAATTAGCGGTACTGGAAATTCTCATGAAATGATGTAGGCAAGCCAAAATTTCCCAGCATCGTCTCACAAACAAGTACACACATCCAATTTTGATTAGAAACTCAAAGTAAAGATCCAGAATATCTGCACAATAGCTGAGCCATAGAAGGTGCTGTTAGCTAATCAGAGAAAATTAAAAGGCCAGGAATAAAGAGTCTACAGCTGGAGCATGACCAGCATGATGTCAAATTGCATATGGATAGCATCTCTAACCACATCATGATTCCTGTATTCCCAGGTGACTAATAGGAAGAAAGTCCTAAAGGTTTATCAAACAGCAAGTTAAAAGCTAGTATTTAATATGTCCAGGTGAAAAAAAAACGATTTTCAGCTTAATATTTAAACATCTGGAAAGTGTAATACTACAATACAATTGTACACTGTAGTTTACTACTATTTTTAAATAGCCACCTGGTAAGCATAAGAATCCCTTGGAAATAATAGCTACGTACCACAACATCTTAAGAAAAATTTACAGTAACCAGAACTAAAAGTTTCCTATTACTTTTCTAATTTTGTCATAATGGTTTTAATTAGTAATTTGGAAGGGTCTAAAATTTTGTCTTTGGGCAACTGACACATTTCATTCAGCTAATGAAATAAGCCTAAATAAAGACTAAGCAATGACAACTGTTTAACTGAACATAAGGAGGATCTAATATGTTTTGGCAGAAAAACTGCCAAATGTCATTCCTTGCAAAGTTAAACAATGAACTTTCAAATTATATTTTAAAATTAGTAGTACATTTTCTTTTAGTTTCAGCACCCTGGCTATGCAAGTATTTATTACTTAACAATATTTTGACAGATCCCTGAGAACTTAAATTAACTCTGTGACTCTTGTCCAAATTTTGGCCAATACCACACAAGCTAGATTCTTCACAACTCACAGATCCATTAAAGAAAAAGCATAAATATTCTTCCTCATAATTTTACCATTTCATCAATTTTTTGCCTTGTCTCCTCTCTTAAGTGAGCCCTATCGTGTAGATCTCCTTTCCCATATTGTTCTGTTTCTAGTTCCTGAAGCTAGTTTAGGCCCTCTTTAAAAATTAGAAAAGCAAACAGTACACTTTGAAAAGTGCCCAATTCAGCTGATCAGGAAAATCATCCAATGTAAATTTCAATCTTTGATAAGGACATTTGAGCTGAGGAACATTTTTGACTACTACTCTCAAAAGCAGTGTAGCACACTGGAAATACAGTGAGCAATACCAAAGAAATCCAGGGAAAGAAGGAAATTCTCAGACTACCACAAAACACCAATGAAAAAAAACCCAAAGTAAATTATATGATGTTTTATGTATGGAAGTCACTTATGCCAAGTGGCAGCCTCTCAGATTAGCTGTGTAGTCTGCAAAGTTCCAACTGTTCTGACTCCTGGCCAAAGGCTTGGCCTGCTAAGCTTCTGAAAGGAAACATACATACACACTTGAGCATTTCAAATGCTCCAACAGCTCATATCCTTGATCAAAAAAAGTTGTAACATTACTGGTTGGGATTGAAAAAATCTTTCATCTGTATAAAAGAAGAGATTAGAATTCCTACAGTCAGCTAAAAACAGCCTCACATTTTCAAAAGTGGCACTTGCAGATTTCAATGAAAAGATCCACAAAAGCTAGTTTTCATTTTCCACATTCTATGTATTCCTGAAAACACAAAATGGCTTCAATGTTCTGCCCCATTGCCTAATTTTTGATACATTTCTTCCACTACTGATAATGTAAGTAAAAAACTATGCTCAGTGATCAGTGAACTATCACACTCAAAGCTCCTCTGCATTCAAAAACTAATTTGGATTAAGACGGAGGTAGGACTTTACACTGCAGTCTGCATGTAAAGACAAGCCTTTTTAAAATAAAAATGTGCCCTGGGTTCAGCAGCAGCAGTCGTTTTTCTCCTTCTTAGTAGCTGGTGCAGTGCTGTGGTTTTGACTTTCAGCATGGGAACAGCGCCGATAACACCGATGTTTTTAGTTGCTGCTCAGTAATGTTTACTCTGACCAAGGACTTTCTGAGTCTCATGTTCTGCCAGGGAGGAGAGGAAGCCGGGAGGAAGCAGAGACAGGACACCTGACCCAAACTGACCAAAGAGGTATTCCATACCACAGCACGCCATGCCCACCATATAAACTGGGAGCAGTTACCCAGAAGGGTGAGATCACTGCTTGGGTTGGGCTGGGTATCGGTCAGCGGGTGGTGAGCAGTTGTATTCTCTTCCCTTGTTATTTCCCTTATCATGATTATTATTGGTGGCAGCAGCAGTGGTTTGTGTTATACCTTAGTTACTGCACTGTTCTTATCTCAACCTGTGGGAGTTACATTCTTGCGATTCTCCTCCCCATCCCTCTGGGAGTGGGGGAGGAGGAAGGGGAGGAGTGAGCAAGTGGCTGCATGGTTCTGAGTTATGGCTGGGCCTAAACCATCACAAAATGAAAGTAAAAAAATCTCACACAAGCCTTTCAAGTTTTCACACTGCAGCACACAAAGTGCATATCAAATATCATTCAGCATGTAGAAGTTGGAAGTTCTAGTAGAATTAGATTCTTGCAACAATGACACTGCACTTACAAAAATCAACCTACAGAGCAAAGGCAGGAGAAAACATGAAGGTAAATACTCCAAACTGACTATCAGCGTAATTATTTCTAAGTGCTCTGAAAAAGGCAATAAAGAGGTAATAAAAATCGAAAGGTTATATTGTTGGAAAAACACATTGCCATTTTCAAGCCTCCTCTCACAAGGAGGTTGCTACCAAAAAGAGAGAAAATTCTCCTGTTTTGCTGTAATTGCATGGGGCCAAACTTAAAAAAACATGGGAAACACTCTAAGAAGCCAGTGCTTCCTGAAAGCTTTCCAGATGTAAATTTCAGTGGTCATTCACCTTGGAGTACTGAGAATTACAGGAAGAATCACTTTCCAATATCAACTTCAAGTTTTCTGAATGACCACTCTAATATTTTCCATTCCATTTTAAGTCTCCAGAAGAAATCATACACTTGAAGATGCAAGCAACAACAGCTCTGGCAGAAGCTGGTTTTCTCTGCTCCAATTGTCCTGTAAGTCCCATTTTGCTACACCTTGTTGCTCAAAATGTCTACTTTAATTTTTCAGTGGCCTAAGTGATATCAAGCTACAGAATGTACTTCCTGTTTCCACACATGACTTATCTTTCACAGATGACTCTACACAGTTTTCACTGGTTTTATCAAGTAGGAGTAGGAATATTTGAAATAATATTTATATTTGAAGTTAGCAGCAATTACTTTTATTTAGGTACCTTCTATGGGATAGAAATCCAAAAGTGGAAAAAGATCACTTATATTGCCTTGCTAAATGCCAGCTTCTCTTTTCTTATGGTAAACACAGGTTTCAATATCTACAGCATCTACCATGGGAAATCCCAAAGCATTAAGGGATTGGAAGTTTACAAATCACAGTTACCAGCATATTCTGCAATAGAGGACACAATCTGGGAAAAGAGTCAAGAGAAGAACTGTGATTGAGTTTCATGATCATCTGTATAAGAGAAGGAAGATAACACATTGAGAAAATGGGCATTTTTTAAAACTTTAAACTCTCACAATGAGGAAGTAGCTGAATTAACATCAGTAGGATTTTTTCCAGACTCTCTGAGCTCTCATCTTGTGTCCCTTGATTCTCACAACACACCTGAATTTTTCTTAAGCCTACCTCTACACATAAAAAATGCACATTAAGGATCAGAAAGACAAACCGCCTGGTGAATGCACCATTGTTGAAACTTAAACCACTTGTAACATTAAAGTTGCATGAACTAACCGAACCTGCTAAAGGAGTAGTGCTGCTTGGTCTGTAGACAGTATTTAGTAATAGTTTGATGGTCTGTAGACATAAGTGGGACAGGATTTGTAAGAAGCATAATAATCTTTATCAGATAGCAGCACTGGAAGAAAAATAGACAAGCCATTAGACAGGCATAAGAGCTCATTTATAAAGAAAATCCTTGGTTATTTTCATTTTATAGCAACTGGTTAACACATACACTTCTCTACAATCCTGTCTTAATGAAACAGAAAACTTTTTTTTTTTAAGCATATACAGTATTTTCTTCTAATTTAAAATGTGTTGATTCAGTTCTCTTTAAAAATGAACAAAAATAATAATTGTGTCAAAGCTATAAACTGGTATTGCCAGATTTCAACAGAGCAAGTTTTAAAGCTGATCTATGAACACCAAATAAAGAAAATAGGACTTTTAATGGAAATGCTGATACAAACTCAACTATGACAATGCTAACGGCGCTGCTATAATAAATCTGTCAGTTTCTGTAATGCCTATGACAATCCCATTAATATGAATGATGTACACTTCACATAGCATACTGTATAGCAACTGCACAATTTATATCATCTTCATTTCAAGTAACAAATCAGTAATCAATATTTGTAAAAGCAGACTAATCCTTTGCAAAAATCACTGGTTTAGTGATTGAAGAGTTTGCTCAATTTACACAGCTAATCCCTCTTCATCTGCTTGAGCCCTCTATTTATTCCAACCACTTATAGTGGTAGCAATAGCAGATTAATACATCCCCCCACGCTAAACATGTCTTGACAATTAACCCAGCATACTGCTGTCAGGATAATCTCTACAAACACTGAGCTTTTCTTACCAAGCCTGAAGGCAACATTTAGAAATCAAAAGTTTACAAACAGTCTCAGAAAGATCCCCTCACACATATTATCACTTTTCCATTTAATTATTTCTTGGAGGCAGCATCTACTGTCATATCTTATGGCCCCAAAAGGTACCCTCCTGACTTTTTTTTATTAACAAGGTTAAAAAGCATTATAAGGATGAATTCACACATTTTTTTGAGCCAGAAGTTTCTATAGAAACAGGAAAAATAGTGAAGAATGCATTGTAACATACTGTTAAGTGAAAAAATGAGATGGCCGTCTGTGTAAATACAAATTATCATTCTTTATTCAAAAAGAGTTGAGCTGAAGGAGTAGCACTATATTAAGGTAACACAAAAAGAAAAGAGGTCAAAGTCCATAATGAGAAAGTAAAAAACAATAAGTTTAATTATAACACAGACAAAAATATTTAGTTACATCTACATATACCTCTGTAGTTCTGAACTGACTTTTACAATAAAGATTGGTGTAGTCCTTCAAGATTTTTCTCCATTTTGGGATTTCTACCGCTACAAAAGACAAATAGTAATGAAAGCATAGTTTTCTGAACAACCTTAAAGGATTAACGTAGATAGTACTCCTAGATACACACTAAATTCGTACTAATTGTTCAGATCTATGAAGCTATTTGTGCTTAATTTGCCATTGTATAGAACAGCAAAAGTTAAATTCTGCAACTAAACTGACAACTTAAAGTAGTAAATCTGAACATATTTTTAAAGGTAGAAATCTAAGAAGGACAAATAAAGTAGAAACCCTTAAAAAGTTAATCTGCATGATCAGTCATGTCATAGTTCTTGTTCTTGGTAATATGTCAGAGAAACACGACACCATATTATCTGGACAGGCCATAACAATTTTAATGTCCTTACAGAATTAAATCTCAGTGTTAGAATAGCACAATCACTTAATTCTTAAGTTCTCATAACAGCAGTTCATAAGCATAACGGCATAAAAAGAAAAAAAAAAATCAATTTAAAAAAAAAATAAGAAAAAAAACACCCAAGGTGGGGGTGGGTTGGTTGGTTGGTTAGTTGAAAAAGAGGAAACAAGCATTAGGAGAAAAATCAGAGAAACTGATGCTCAGAACAGAAACGGAAACACCTTGGCCAACACATTAATTACTTGGCTAAAGAGCCTGAATTATCCAGCTGGCTCTAGAGACACAACCTAGATTCAGGAATGCACTTAAACACAACTGGCAGAGCACAGAACACCGACACTAGTCATCAGGTATACTCAAAGCATATATCACAAACTTGATGTGCTTGATTTATAATTTGAAATAGATCCACAAGGGGAAAAGAAAACCCACAAAACTACAGCAGGAGCACTAACTTGAAGGGTCAGTGTTGAAGTTCATCGCTGCCACTGAAGGCCATTAGACCAAAGACCAATAGATGAATTTTTAGATTAAAAAAACAGAATCTTGTTAAGCAGACTGACAACCCAAAAATTAGCACAGGTTTGCTCTCTTTATTTCACTGGTGAGATCTTGTCAATCTTAAAAACATAAAAAAACATGACTGCAATACGGAACAACCTAAATTCTAAATTCTATCATTTGTCCCACTTATGTCCACAGACCATCAAACTATTACTAAATACTGTCCACAGACCAAGCAGCACTACTCCTTTAGCAGGTTCGGTTAGTTCATACAACTTTAATGTTACAAGTGGTTTAAGTTTCAACAATGGTGCATTCACCAGGCGGTTTGTCTTTCTGATCCTTAATGTGCATTTTTTATGTGTAGAGGTAGGCTTAAGAAAAAGGTGTCAGTGTTGAACAATACCATCTGAATAGTGAAAGAGTTGAGAAACACCAATCTTCCAGCTCACTCTCTCCCACCTTTAAGAAGCAATTATCCTCCTAAAAATCCGGGACTTGACTAACCTGAAGCTAGTTGTGGTGGCACAGACTCAGGGGGAAATACCGAACTTCACATCTGTGCCATTTGTGGTGCCCTTTCCAGGTTGAGCAAAAGATATGGAGGGCGATTATTATCTTACAACACAGTCCAGTGTAGAACATAAAATATTCTCTGCAACTTCTGAGAGTGTTTTAGCCAATCAGAAACTCAAATTCAGAGTACAAATAATTTTCTGAAACTAGAATTCTAGATTTTCCCTTGAGCCAAGTCATCAAAAAGGGATGAAACCCAAATCTTACTGGTTAAAAACCACACCAGAATTTAAGCCTATTAGGAAAAAAGGCATTCTGTAGCTATGTGAAGCATTATAAATTGCATAGCAGCTCGGATTTATTAATCTTCCTTCTGTTATTCAGACGTTCATAAATCGAAGCTCACTGCACTGGAAGCTGTTTTATAAAATCTTTTTTTAAAGATTCCTGTATTATGGAACATGATCTAGCTTGGGAATTTTAAACCTCTGGCAAAACTCTCACATGGGACTTCAGCAAAGCAGTAATGTTACACCTCAGATGTAGCTTCAATATTTAGTTGGACTGTGGGAAAAGTGTCTAAACATCTCTAATTTGCAATACTCCAAGCAATCAACAAAAAGAGCAAGCATGACAGAGACACCCATTACACTGATGTGAACGTGATGAGTATCCTAGACATTGTCTATATGATCAAATAAGAGGGCTTCACTTTACCCTACTGACAATTTTACTAGCTGATTGGTTGAATAAGCCCAACTGTACTTAATCTTGACTGACCAGTGGATGGAAGTTGAAACCACCACTCAGAGGGTTTTCCTGAAAGCTTCCAGCAACATAGCTAAAACCCACAGAGTTTATTTAGCAACCCGTTATGACTTTATTTAAAAAGATGTTCCATGGTACTTGAGTGCTCAGTCTTCTGAGATTCAATCTGATATCCTTCTCTACTCTTACACATTCTCCTATGAACCATTCTGTTTTAGCAACTAGCAGCAGACGCTGCTAATTTGATCTCTAAATGGCATGAGTGCCAAAAAGAACAAATGAGTAAACAAATGCCACTGAGAAAGTCTGCAGCTGCAGCAAAATCTTAAAATATATTAGATTTCCATGAACTCTGTCCCACTGCCATTCAGTGAAATTCAGTCAGGAAGACTTCTGGGGAGCCCCACTAACAGTTGGCCCCACCACTGAAAGACAAAGCAAGGCCAGACTTCTGATCTGCAGCACCCCAAAGTGCCAACAAATGGCACGCTCCTTTTGCCTTCACATCCACAGTGAAGGGCTGAATGAATATCAGGATAGCCAACGGGCTGCAAGTCTCTGCAAGGCTCAGCCAAGCAGCTTAAGGCCAGGCTGCAAAAATAGGAGAAGCAGAGAAACAGCTGGAGCTATCTGACCGTAGGTGGTGGAGCAACTGGCAAGACTGACAGGCCAGAATGCTGAAATCCTGAGGCGATTTCTGTGAAAAGCAGCAACAATCACAAAATATTGCCTTAAGTACCTGTTAACCCTTTAATGCACATTGGTCCTGTGGACTCCTCTGGCACCCTGTATTTGCAGCACTGGCCATTGCAGAATGAAAACCGAGGCATTATAAGGTTATAATTGGTTTAACAAGACCTTTTCAGCAGTTGACAGGTAATTCAGTTTCAGTTCAGTTCTAAAATATTTACTCTGACTCTAACTGCATATAAAGACATATCTCTGAGCACATCACAATGCTAGTTACTAGCAATGCCCCATTTAGGACTTTTAAGCAACCTTCATAAAGCTGATATAGAACATGCATAGATTATTATGGTTTTTCATGACTAAAGACATCAAAGTATTCTGAGCAATATGCTTTCTCCCCAACAATACTGTAGCATGGTGTATTTTTACCCACATTTTGAAATATAGCTTTATAAATTGAATGTATTTTAACTAGCCAGCATAATTCAATTCCCCTTGGTCAGTATGTCATTTCAACAGGCATAAAAAATGCAGAAACTACTTTGCTTTCATCCTAACAAAAATAAGCATCCATATATGATGACTAATCCGTTACATGTTCTCTACACAGGTTTCTATCATGCAGAAATAGGAGCAAAAAGATGTACTTCAGGGAAAATTTTGTGTTGAGAATGATCAGTTGATTAGGTACAGGGCAGAAAAATATACATAGAGGTTGTCAACACTACTGTCATGTACAGAAAGGAAAATTACGAGTCATTTGTTATTCTCAGCTGGAGAGGTCACTAATGTTATCTTGCACATGATGATTTGATGCACTACATATGATTAATGCTTGTTTAAAGGGACACCAGCAAGGTCTCTAGGTCAGACAATGACCTTCCTTTTTTTCTTTGTCCAGGTATCTATAAGCAGTATATTAATAATTCTGTAAGCGCTTTCCTCCCCCTTGAAAACATTTTAATACCATCTGCTACTATTAAAACAAGAAGTCCAACAGTAGAAGGTTGCAAAATAGCAGGAAAAAAAATCCAGTAAGGAAGCAAATGCTTCAGAACTTACTTCAGATTTAAAAATGTAACCATGTGGTTGTATTTTTACCTTTATGGCTGTACTCCAAATGTTTAACAACAGATTTCTATATTGTCCATGTATTCTTCTGCTTTTCCACAGGGTAGCAGTGTGCTTCAGAAGAAGGCCACCACTGTGGCAATATGAATGAGTACACAAAATCCCTGCAGAAAGCAGCTGTTCCCTCTTGTACATATGCAAATGTAAGAATGCTAAATAATGAGGGCCGCTTTATTTCACAAAGGCAGTGAACAACAGAGCCAAAGTGGACTACAACAAAGTTTTTGTAGGAAGCAGTGAACTGAAGTCTACAAAAAAAGAAAAAGAAAAAAAAGAGGATATGAATTCTTAACATTGTCATGAAAATGATGCTTATGAGGAAAATACTGATTTTTTTTTTTTTGCAAAATTAATCCTCAAAATTTTTAAAACCCTAAAGACAAAGATGCATCTTTTCTAAGACACTAAGTTTATTCAAAAAAATTATCACATAATTAGGACAGAAGTCTGGACATTCTCTCTCCCCCCCCCCCCCTCCCCCCAGTACTATCATTCTTATGTATGACCTTGGACAAGTCATTGAATCTAACTCAGTTTTCTTGTCCATAAAATGGAGATAATACCTCTGCCCAGGGCTACTGGGAAGCTAAATTCATCGTCCATAAACGTGATTTGAAATAGCAAGGTGAAAGGGTTTTATCAGTGTTACGTACTGCTGCATTTTTCATTGCTTTTAATAAGCCTAATGAAACCATGTAAATTTTGAATGACAACATTAAGCAGATTTTCAGGCTAGCTCTTGCTAGAAGTAAAAGGCATTACAGATTTCTTGAGATGACCCTGATTTGAGCTCTGACAACTAATGGCTGAGTCAGAACATTGCTATGTGAAATACTGTGAAGAGTCTTCCAGATGTCAGTTGTTCTAACAGGGGACCGTTTATTCAATACTGAAGAGAGCAGTCACATCAATGATAGGGTAGGAAGAAGAAATGTTTCACATTTACTGATTGGTGAAGCAACAGCTTGTGGCTGGCATTCACTAGTGAAGTTTTATACAAACCATGCTTCTCACACCAGCATGTGCACAGACAAGAACAACTCATTTATCAAACCAAAATTATACAACCCAAAGACTGCACAGTTCTCCACACTAATCAGCTACAATTGCTTACCATAAAAAGCTTCCCCCATAACCCCAGGGGATTTTTTTGGTAAAAATACACACACCTTGAATTCATAATCCATAAAGGAAGTCCTTCAACAATGTCTTTTGCAACAGTATTGAGTGTCACAGCTCTCACATGACACATGTTTAAGACCACCACAACTGCTGCGCTTTTGAACAAACTGATCTCAGCTTTTAACCTGCATAACTCAGCAGCATGAAGTTACAAATAAGAGTGGTTTGGTTTGCATGCTCTTCCCAACATGGTCTATAATTACATGTTACATACTTTTTAAAAAAGAAATCTGGACCAAAACAATTTACCCGCTACCCTCAAGTGACATCTACAGAGAACATCCATGTTACTGAACAAGTCTGTGCGCAACACAAAACTAAACTTTACAATTCAGAATCTTTTGCATTATATTTTTAGCGAATTATTCAACAACATAACTTTGAAGAAAAAAAACAGATATTTTTAGTGACATTGAGGTTCCTGTTTGTACTTATCATTAGTAGAGTTGACAGGTCTGCTACTTTGGGAAGTGGGCAACTTTTTTGCCATCACCTACCACCTCACTGCTTCTAGTGCTAAGCTATGAGACTTCTGTACATATATCAGACTAAGCTGCCAGACGCCCTAAGCCCCCAATGTAATAGCTACTACACTTGCACAGAATCAGCTCTACATCACACGTACAATAAGGACACATATTTCACACTCTGTGCCAGAGTAAACTGAATACAGGACCTGTCTATTTGAAGGCCTGCTTTCATGATCAAGTATCCTAACAGATACAAGAACACCAGACTGCTGAAGCATTAAACAACGCAACACAAAAAGCAGACTTTTTCCCCAAAAGAATGTCTTGAGAATGGCAGAAAATAACAAAAGCATATGAAAACAAGTATACTCCCAGACATTTCTGCACTTGGTTCTTCTAAATAACGCACATATTTTTCTCATAGGTTTTTCTGTGTGTAGTTCCAAGACAACTAATTCAAAGTTTTCGCCTCATCTGGGAATGAAACATGTGGCAGTATTATAACAAGATGCCAAGCAATCTTTTATTTTTTTTCCCTCCCTCTTGAGGCATGAGAGAATTTCTGATCCCAGACAGCACTAAGAAGGGACAGAAATTTCTGGGGTTTTCCTTAGTTTGCCTGACTTTCAGCACCCTTTTCTCCTCATTTCTTAATTATGTTCTAACCTTCAAGGTGGGAAACAGCAGTAAGCTGCAATGGCAAGTTGTGAGAACCATATGAGGCACAGGAAATTGTCCTCATAGCCAAAGCTAAGAGCTGGACCTAGCAGTGCTATAAACCAGTCTGCATTGACTACTGAAAGTATCATCAAGCCTAGCAGTGGTGTATGAAAGAACTACAAAGATCTCTGCTTATCAGAGGTGAAGGAAAGCACATAAAACAAAAGTATGAAATTCAGAAACTAGTTTCTGCCATACTACTTATGGCATAAATACAATTTCACAGAGGAATTGTATCTTCCAATCTTAAATCCAAATGGTTAGTGTGTAGCCTTCCAGCTGGAAGGTACTTCCTTTTAAGCAACAGCTTCAAAGCCACCAAACCTGGGTCGCTCTTGTTAGACTATTTCATTGTTCACAACCACACTTGAATATCAATCAACACCACATTACAATTGGGCTTTTCAGACTCATCCTCTCTCTCGCTGTAAGTGAGAATAGTGAAGTATATTTTTGACAGATAGTTCCCCTCTAAGGGGAATGCAATAAACATACACAGAAGCTAGAAGAAAAAAGTGTTTGCAGGAAAACACCTTTCCCACCCTACTTCTTTCTATTCCAGCCATTCCCTTTGACACTGGTACCTATCTCTGGAAAGACCCTTTCTCAGAGCTTTTCCAGCAGTGTCATTTTCCAGGATGTTTCCTACTTTTAAACTCCCATCATTTCCTCTTCTTTTCTCTTCTTTCTCCATATTTTCAGTTCCAGCTCCCCGAGATCCTGCTCTATTTAATGGCTTTCTCCATTTACGAAGGACTGACCTCCCTGCATTACCCACATCACATGGTGTACCCACTTTACTCACTGGCACCTCTCCACATCACAGAGATTCTTAGTCAAGTGATCGCTGTATTCCTACATATCCCACCCTCCTGCCACAGCCCTTGCAATGGGGTGAGCGTGCCACCTCCACTGGGCACAGGTCCTGTTGCCAGCTAGACTCACAGAAATAGGATCCCCAAGCCATCAGCCCAGGAGGGCTGAGGCAAAGGGGGTGCACAGGTGTCAAGGAGTGAACTGTAAGACAGGTCAGCTGTTTTGGGGGGAGCCACATCCATTCTGTCAATCAGGAATCACCTCTCCTCTAGGTTATGACATTCCAGGGAATGAGGTAAACGTGAAGACATTTTTTGGCTTCATCCCCTCCTTTCAGTGCTCTCTCTGATCAGCTCTGAACATCTCATTAGAAACTATCCTATTACTTTTCTATTTATACTATCCCTTTCTCCATTGTGCCCCAGTCTTCAGTATTATACTCTACCACAGGTACAGTCTTGTAGCATTACAAATTTGAGAAATGCTTTGGGTCCCAAAGCGTATCAGCAACTAAAAAGAACTAGCCCTCTTACCACAGCAGGAGCCACTGCAAGAGGCACTGCATGCCAACCAACTGGAAAAAATATAAATAAATAAATCAGAAAACCAGGATGAGAGCGACCTCAAAGAAATCTTTTCCTTCACACACCTACTCTTATTCCCACATCAAGGCTGAATTTACCTAAAGTAAACATCTGGCACACATTTGATAAGTGCTTCATGGACAGCACAGCTATCTATGCAGAAGTAATACACTACTGAGTATGGTGGGGTAAACTCCTCAGCTACCCCACTGCAACTTTGAATCAAAACTCAAACACACCTGCATTATCACCCAATGCCGAACAAACACAAGCTCTATCCTCAAAAGCCAGTAACTCCAAGGCTGTGCACCCACCATGCCCATACTCCTTGGCCCCACTTCTCAGAATGGCTATTTAGCCCAGGAGGTTTGCTGTGATGATAGCACTCCACTATTTCCCATTCCAAGACTAGTATTATAAGCACTGCTATTACAAGCATTTTAGACACCATGCTCGATTGTAAACCCCTGCCTTTTTTATTAGCAACGAACCTACTGCAAGAGGACCCTATTTTTGTTTGCAACCTTTGAGCTTTTGGGGAATGACAATGGCAAAAACAAGCAGCAGTGTACATGACAGAACTTGTATCAGCAGATTTGGAAAGCTCCATACAGAACAGACACTCCTTTGAACACATATTCTCTTGCCACAGCTATCCTCAAAACCCTTGGGACCAGCACTGATACATATTTCATAACCAAGAGGCCTTCAGACAGCTATAACCAACTTCCATGTTTATTTATTCTAATATCATCTGCTGTGTTCATAGCATATATTTTATCAGTGTGCCTCTATGAAACAGTCCACCACACAAAAGCATGGCTGAAATACAGAGCAAAAGCCATTGCAATAAATGTAATTAGTACTGTAGCAGTACCATATGTACTAACTGTACTTCACTGTGAAAGCTTACACTGATCACTGCAACATAAAAATGTCCATTAAAATAATGCTAATTGTATTTATTAGTACTGTATTCCATCAGATGTTAGCTACAGCAGTTGCCTATGCTCTGCTAACACAAAACCAGGACATATCCAATTTTACAGAAATTCTCACCATGCAGCACTGTCCAAATCAAAGGGGAAAGATTAAAAATAGAATTTCAGTCTATTTCAGATGCAGACACTCATAATAGCCAACATATTCCCCAAATGCAAGAGCGGGTAAAGGTCTAATGCACAAAAATCATTACAATCTTTTTCCTCTACTTTCTCCCAAGACAAGCAACTTTTAATTGCAAAGTAATTCTTAAAAAAGTTTGGGGGTTTTTTGTTGGTTTTTGTTTTGTTGTTTTTTTTTACTGAACATTTGGTGTTAAATTCAGATCAATACAGACTCAGGCATACACTTCAAATTGAAAATACAGAGCAGACTTAAACAGTCACAGCCCTCAAATGCACACACCAAACTTACTCTGAACTGTTTATTAGCAAGAAGGCAGATAATGACACAACTATTTGACTAGCGAACTGGGGGACACACTCTCAGTATTTTCTAATGAAAACGTAACTAAATTTATTTAAGTCTTGAAGGACCTGTTAGGTTTTAAAGTACACTTGGGTTAAACATGAGTTCAATATATAATTTCCTATGGGTTTTGAAATCATTAATTTAAAGCTTCATCCAGCAGTCTCTTTCATGCGCTATGTATACTGTTCTTTCATTCCAAGAACTGCAGAGCACTGCAAGACCTGAAAAACTTTGCTATTACTTTTAAAAGGTGAATAATCACACTAAGCATGACAAGATGATTACAGTGCTAAGCATGGAATCTGATTTATCTTTTAAAAGATCAGTTTAAATCATCAGAAGCTGCATTTGGTTTTATTGGAGATTCATCATATTGAAAGCTTTTTGAAGAAAACAACAAAAATAGTTTTGTTTTAACGTTAAGAAGGGTCAGACTAATAGACATAAATTATTTTAGTGCCTTAGTGCACCAAACACCTGTGTGCAGCTTTCAGTGAAGTGGCTGAATTATAGGTAGTTTTAGTTTTGAAAAGGCAAAGCAGTTTAATATATAGATGTAGCCGACTTGTCAGAAATACTTAGCACAATGAAACTTGTCCTTCTGGAAATACAGAGATTTTAATGTTGTCATTAGCCAAAATGTAGACCCAAACTGCAGATTCCTGAATATCATCTCAGCAGTTCCAAGTATCCCCCCAAATACACTGACAGAGATGATATGTCATACCATTGCACCATACAGTTTTGGCAATGAAGTCAATTTCTAGCCTGATGCGTTAATCACATCAATTATGCTATGATTCTGTACCACTGTTCAAAGAGGATTTGGGATAATGTATATTTGTGGAATGAACCAGCACACCTGACAAACAGAGACAAAAGCCAAATAAATTAGAAATTTAAAAGTAATTACAGATTTAGGTATTAATCTTCAGTTAATACTTCAGTATTACCTCAACAGCAAATGAACAACTCTCATTAGCATCAGCAGAAGTTAAAACTGGGCAAGGACAGAACACATTCCTGAAGTCTACATCATTCTCTAACTTGGGTGGGTTTTATGGGGTTCCTCCCCACCTCCTTCTCCAAAGGGCACCATAGGAAGAGAAGATGCAGCTTTAGCATTTTGGCTTTACAGATTCAGTTGGAATTGCTGTACTCTTGAATTGCTTTTCCTGTTTTAGACATTTTTGCTGTTTACTTCCCAGCCACACTAGACTTGTGAGGATCTCATCTGGAACCTCCAGTGATTCCCACTCTTTAATCAATCACTGACTTAATCATAGACTTAATGATATACTGAACCATAGCAATCAAACTTGTAATGGAATTCTATCAAGGAAGCAGAGTTTATCCACCAATTTTCTGAAAGCTGCAAGGGTCCTTGTTTCAGTAACATCAGCCAAACTCAGTCAGAACATACTTTTAGTCTTTCAGCAATCAGCTTATCTGACTGAAAGCAGCAGAATGCATAGAAACTTTGTTGTTATTCATAAACAGAAACTGAAGTAGGAAAGACATGATTAATTCTAAGCAGAAAAAATGCCTATCCTTAATCAGCTCCTCCCTTTAATTTTCATATAGATCTCTGTGTTGTTCTTTACAGAACTATGGAAACATACAAATTCAAGTTAGTATAGATGAGTAGTTTACTGCAGGCATTCACAAGTACTTTTCTAAAGCAAAAACAGAACCTTCGACCTTTGTGTAAGATGTTATTTCTACCAATAGATGTGTAGAATACATTATGA